>JAPDSC010058753.1:875089-939125 GCA_026290005.1 Latrodectus geometricus
TTCAAAGTTTACGGATTTGTCATGATGTTATTCGAATGCATGGCAATTCTGTTTCTTCCATTCCCTATACCAAAGAAATGATGCATTATATTCAGAAATCTCATGCAGAATATGCATCATATATGGAAAAATCAAAAGATGTAACAGAATTAGAGAAGAAAAGAAAGGACGAGGAAGATGTAGAAGCTACTAGTGAAAAAAAGTTGAAACAATCGCACCTATTAGAAAAAATTAATGAACTTGAGGAAGAAAAGAAAAATTTGCTTGATAATCAGTGTGTAGCTCAAAAACTTTTGGATGATGCAACTAAAAAAATAGCATGTGCTATCAGTGATGATAATATGAGTGATGTGAAAGTTGGACAAATGATGCTGTCTGTTGCTAATGCAGAGATTGCATCTGGGAATGATAAATTAAAAAAGTGCAGTATTAAGTTATTGGAATTAAATGCTAATGCATCCAGTTCAAAATGAACATTATTCAATTATACATAAATTAACTGTTAATTTAAAGCATTTATCATGTAACATTAATTTTTAGAAAATGTTCAGTATAATAAGTTTAAATTTCTGTATTATTTTTCATATTGTTGTATTAAAAATTAAAAAACTCAGAATTTATTAAATAGTTTATTCCTTTCTAAAATGTGTTTTATGCATAAAACAGAAATTAATATGTAAAAGTGTGACAATCGCACTTAGACACAACATCCGGCCACACCTTCCTCCCCTCTTCGAGACCAAAAGAAAAGGTTAGCGGAATGATTACAGAGAGGGGTATGAAACAGAGTGTACATGTCTCTGGAACTTGCAACTTCTGTTTTGGGTGTCCTAAGCCATCGGGGATCGTTATGATTTGGAGACGTCAGTCTCATAATAATCTATTTGTTTAGGCTTCTTAATCCATCTTATATAAGGGATATATTATTGGAGACATCAGTCTCATTATTTACGAATAGTTAATTGTTTGGGCTACTTTAGCTAGCTTCATTAGTTAATTATGTGGGTAAGAGACGCCAGTCTCAAAAATATATCTATCGGCTTCTCAAGCCATGTGATAGATTTCAAATGCTTGTTTTGTGTTGTGATGCTCTAGAAAAATAAATTAAAATTAGCATCTGTAATTTTCTTCGCAATTATTTCACCCGAACCTATGCACTCTGAATTACCATTATCGGATTATTCAAAATAGAACGTTGAGAACTTTACTAAAAGTAACATTGGTTTTCTTTAATTATTGAAATATGTCCTGAAAAATGTCCTGATATTTCTTGAAAATAGTGTCCTGAAAAAAAAAATTCTGTACTCCGACCCCTGTAAAATTAAATGTTTAAAAACTTTTTAGTTTATTTACTTTAGATTCAAGATTTAAAGTGTTAAATCTTCAATAGTATCAGAAACTATATGTATTTTGACTATGGCTTATTGATAAATACTAAAAAAATATAATATAAACAATAACTGTCACATGTTTAGCCATGTAGCTAAACTGTATATTTATTTTACATATGAATTAAATTAATTGTACATTATTGATATTCATAGTTGTGAATTAGAAATACCATTAATGTTAGCTGAATTTTTATTCTCATTTATACTATGGCAATTTTTGTGATTTAGATGGTCATTAATTTACTTCATATATAGTTAGTGTTGTTTATTAAGCATTAAATACTGTGTTTATTACTTTTTTGAAGGACATTATATAAGAAATTTTGAATGTATGATTATTTTTATTGAGAAGTTTCATTTATATGTTACACATTTGTTCATGTGTCTACCTTATTTTTAACATTTTCATGCATATGTCTCATACTTTTTGTATAGCTTTAAATCAATTTAAAATAATCAAAAAAGTTAATGTTACTATTACAATCATCCTAAGAAAATATCAGGGTACTCATAACATAAATAAAAGTAAAAATGCAACAGAATTTTTACATTGATGAATTATAACATTATGATCACTTCCGCACTTTGACATTAACTCTACCAAGATGTCATGGGGTATATAACTTATTATGAAGAGTATATAAAATCATTCATATAATTATGTGCATGTTTCATAAAAGACTATTGATTCAAACCACTTTGATAGAAGGTAGATTATGGCTCGAAGGCTCAAAATGAGTATCTCTGAAACAGTTGGAACAGCTCATTGGCTGTTCATGTGAGTACCTTGCCAAGTGAGTAAATAAAAGTGAGACGAATAGCAAAGACTTGTTCAATATCCACACATTAACAATTCAGAATGTTGGAAGCAATGCTTTTCATACAATAATATCAGCAATACAGTGATAAACACCAGATTCATATCTTTAAAAACGCTTCTATTTTGACCAATATTTTATTCAGTTATTTAGTGGGCTACTGTCTTATTTTATTATGAGAGGCAGTTTCTGACATTATATTAATTATAAGAAGACATTCAATGTTATTTGTATGCGCTGCAGCTCTTATGTCATTCATTCACATAGTATAGGTACTCACAAAGACAGCATACAAATAGCCAATGAACTATAGTTTTGAAGATACTCATTTTAAGTCTTCATCACAATCTGTTTTCTGTCCAAGTTGATAAAATCAGCCCTTTTTCCACAAAAACACTAATGACCACAAGAAAGAAGTTGCACTCTCTTCAGAATAAATTATACTCTTTCTATTGGATCATGTCTCCTACATCTAGGTAAGCTCAATGTCAAACTGTAAAAAATAGTCACTTTAACATTTTTCACAAGATTAATTCCAAAAACTGTTGATGTTAAATAATTCGAAAATTTCTATTAAAAAATTAACAATTAGAAAATTATTTATGACAAACACTTATAGTGTCATTTAACTGTCTTTCCCCAGCAAAAACTAATTACCCAGTTTTTCCCCCCTCATTTTTTAGTATAAAAAATTACAATTAACTTCTTTCTAATTCAAAAACTTAAGTTCTGTTATGATTACAAATTTATACACCAATACATTTTCTTTTATATCAAGATGTATATTCATTTTTATTACAGCATTTATCAAAATTTAAATTAAAAGTATAATTATTAATAAGTTATCCATTTGATAAATATACCTTAAATTTAAAATATTAAATAATTTGTTGTATTTTATTTTTTAGGTGGGCCATATTATGAATTTTTACTAAATTTGAACAATGAACATATGTTGCAAAGATTACGTAACTTGACTTCAATAGAGAAGAATAAAATAAAAATAAATACTTAGAATTTTAAATTTTGTTTATTGCATAATTTAAATACGTTTTGATTTAAATATGAATTGAAATCATACATTTATATTTTGTTATGATTTTCTAATAAGGTAATATATTTTACAAAAAAATAAATTAAATCTATATACTTCACTTTTGTTATTTTTTGTAAGCCTATTTGCATAAATTTATGAAATAATGAAACAAATAATAGCATTTAAAAATGCTTTAACTGTAAACAAAGCTTTAAATGAATTTAATTAAAATCTTTTTATTTAAAAAAATTTGTATAGTGGCATAAAAATTACCTACAGTAGTTAAAACTGAAATATATCAGATTATAATTTCAAGTGTGACAAGAATGTTAAATTTTATTAATATTGAATTTTTTAAATAAATCATTTGATTTTGTACGTTAAATCTTTTTTCTCACTTTAATACTTGTTAATAGAAGCAAACATTTTTCAATACTATTTTTATTTCCTTTAAAGAGAATAAAATATTGTTGTCTGTATAAGATGCGATTGTTACCTATAACAATTTCATTATATTTTTATATTATAGAGTAAGTTTCTTTATCTAAACAGTTTATAGCACATAAAGGTACAGAATTGTTTATTGCACATTAATCTAGTTCAAGGAAAATACTTATTATTTTGGTTACACTCAACATTGAACATTACACTCAACATCAACATTTTGTAACATTAAATTAACAATGACTTGTTTGCATTTTCTCCAATATTTTTGAATAATATATTATATAGTCAAAACATTTGAATATCATCTGATATATTATCATTTGTTTAAAGATATTCTTTTCATTTAAATTTTTGGGAGAAATCTGTTACTTCATATCCATACAATAAAACTTTCATAAGCAATATTTAATTAATATTGATACAATTTTCCCATTACTTCTGAGAACATCCAAATTTATTTTTATAAAAATAATAAATTTTTGTGATGGAATTTTTGGTAATCGATAATCCTGAAATCATCTAATATACACTTCAAATGTCAAGTAATAAACTGATATTTTTTAAGCAATTTATTTATTCTGTAAAGATTTCCTTTATCAATGAATTACACAATGTTTATGACCATTTGTTGTATTATCTTTCAGCGGATTTTCAAATCATTAATGGTGGAAATTTTTGAGAATAAAAATAAATATTGCAACATATCAAAACTAGGTCTTTTTGTATTAAATCTTAAATTTTTAGTAGTCAGTAACTGATTAAAAAAAGACACATCACTGAATGCCTTTGAACTGTGAATTATTTTATAAGAGAAGCCAGTTTTGAAAGAAAATGACAATGGATCAATAAAAATTATTTCTTTACAAGCTATTACATTATTTTCTTAAACATTGAAAGTGTCAAATTTTCATATTTTAATTCATTATTAGGAAATGAAAAACTCAATTAGGATTTTATTAAATTAAACCTTTTATAAAACTATCAAACCAAATGTATTTAAATTTTATTATTAGAAAAAAAAACCATTTGAATTTTCCCTTTATTCCAGTTTTCAATACTTGTTGTTGTTTCTGATGACACTTGAAAACGCCAAGCCCGCCCGTAAAGAGACTAGGCGAATGAAGTCAGAGCGTCTTCCGTTTTTGAGAACCCTCATATGAAGGTGGAAGTACGACTTTTGACTCATAGATGGCAGCACCATCTGAATCTTCCAATTTAGAGATTAAATAATAATAAACCAATGATGTAGCATAGCCTGGCTCCAGCCACCCCCAGGGGTATTAATTTGTAATGGGAACATTGGGATCCAACATATTTTACATGCCCCAGTCACCATTAGTGAACACGACGGATCTTCGGCTAAGCCGGGATTCGAACTCGCCACCTTTTGGTAACGAGAACGACGCCCTAACAAACCAGCCCACCGCGGCCTTTAAAAACTCCCTTTTAGCTTTATTTGTTAGAAGCATGAGCAGTTTTATTTTTCTTACCATGCTACAAAATAGATGACATTTTGATGTTCATTTTATATTTACAGTTTCAATTTTTCAAAACTTGTCTTGTCACTTGTCTTTACCATTCCAATCGTATCATTTATGTTTACAATTTGTTTCACATGAATAACTTTAAAGTAAAATAACGATCAAATATGTTGCAGTTTCAGAAAATTAAGACATTCTTGTGTTAAAAAAATCCACTTCTGCACTTTTTTATTATTTAAAGACAACATTCTTTTCAATATGGTGAATGAACACTTGCATATATTTTTTATACAAGTTTATAAAAGGGGAAATGTAAAATATTTAGTAAAAAATCTTTCACACTAAGCAATGTCTATGAATTGTCATATCCATGATAGTGTTAAAGTGGAGGGGGCGATAACATATTTTATGAAGAATTGTTTTGTATTAACAAGAAATGATTGTCGAATTACTTTTACCTTAATATTTATTTATGGAATGGAGCTATGAAATTTAATTTGACCTAAATTTTTTGTTTTTGAGCATTCTAAATTGAATATAAATATTCTAAAAACTAATTCAATTTATGGCTCAATTTATATTTTTTACTCAATAATAAGGTACAAATACATAACTTTTTTTATTATTATGTGATAAAATTAACAGCAAACATAATATAAAAATATATCAATATAAAAGTATAAAGAATTTGTTTCATAGAATAAAATAATTTTTTACTAAAAATAAACCTTTAATTTAAAATTTATTATATGCAATTTTTTATCAATTCAGATAACATATTGATTTCCAATTAATAGAATGAAAAAAAGGATGAGATTTAATTTCTTCAACTCCATAAATTCCAGATCCAAGCCTTTCTGAAGGGTTATGCTGCAAAAACTAAAAAAGTAATAACAGAATCTGCATAAAATTCATTTTATATTAAGTTTTATAATAACTTATTTTAAAACTCATTTTAACTTATCATAAAACTCATTTTATATTTAGTTTAATGAATATGCTAATTATCTTTATAAAATATTTATTTTAGTCATATATATTTTAATTATTTCAGCATATTAAATAGGTGATTAATCTTAGATAAGCCTTGAATGTAAATATTTCCTTCAATCAAATCATAAGCAGTAAAAGAAAACACGTTAATATAAGGGCTATTTAATATTAATTTTTAATGTAAAATTTTAATTCAAAATTTTTGAAATAAAACTTGAGAAATTTATAAAAAAATAAAAATAATAAAGTAAAACTTTTTTTTTAATTTAATAAAGAAAAAAAGTAAAACTTCATAAATTTTACTTTTTTTTAATAAAATTTAAAAAAAAGTAAGAGTAAACTGTTATACTTCATAAGTAAAACTTATGAAGTATAACAATTTAAAAATAAAGTACACATACATAAAATTCTGAAAATGTTTTTTAGATTTTTCTAAATTTCAAGTATATTTTTTACATAACTAAAAAAGGTTTTTAATTTTTGTGGAAAATATACTTAAAATTTATATTTTATGCAAGAAACATTACTAATTGGAAGTTACAAAACTGAGTGCCAATCTAAAAAATTTATAATTTTATTATAATATTTAGTAATCATTGAATTTATAATACTAGGTTAAAGATTTAATTTTTTATTAACATTTAAAATATTTCAATTAAAGAAATGGGTAATTTAGATTTGAATATTGAAATTTTAAATACTTTTTATAAATTGAGATTTACACCTCTAGTATTAACATAAATTGCTTGCACTGAATGACTTGTGGATTTATAAAATGAAAATCAATTTTAGTAACATTTAAAGCCAAAATTTTTTTAATACACATGTTTTATTGAAAACTATAATACCTTGGTTATGATATCTTTGGCATTAGAACTGATGTCTATGGGAAATTGCAAAGTTGTATGCTTAGTAATCCCTGTTGGATGACAGGATGCCAGTGACTAAAATTTAATATACAGATAAATTATATAACATTATTATACATATAATAATTGATTTTATTAATTATAATTTAGAAACTGGATATTATATCACCTGTCCTGTTAATAATTCAAATAGAACAGCACCAAGACTCCACCAGTCACAATCAGAAGTAACTGGGAAAATATTTCCAACCTCTGGATTTGAAAAGAAAAAATAATTTTAACAAATTGATATACAAAGAGTAGATTTATATTTCCACAATAAAAAGAAAAACAAACAATATTTGCTGCATTGTATCAACAGAAATCACTTATCAAAGTACTGAACATAGTTAAAGGAAATTAAAATTTTTTAATAAGTTCATGAAACATTGAAGTGATACATATTAGATTAATAAATATAATAAACAATTTTTTATTGCTTGAAGATAAAATAAGTTTACACAACAAAATTTTATTAATTAATTATGCATGACTGTTTCCGTTAAGTAGTGAATATGCTGAAATGTCGCAAAAATAAAATTTTTTCTTTAAAAACTATAAATATCCATAACAAAATTTATTTAAAAAAGGAATTAGTTTTCTGCTCAATTATAACTATATCAAACAGAAGGAACAGGTTTTTTGAATCTGAATACTCAATGGTTAACTTCGCATCAATCACATTTTTCTTCTCATAAAAGATCCATAGTTTCTAAATTCTTTACAATTTTCCCATCTAAAATCCAGCCAGTCACCTTGTACATTCTAGTTGATTAATTCAAAATGACCCTTTATTTATATTATCTCTTTAACTAAGAGTTTTTATCTCTTGTCCTTTGAAATGTGATTGAAGTGTTTATCTTTCAATTTGTGTAGAATTCAAATATCGAGCTCTTTACAAGTTTAAGACATTTTACATGACTTTCAACTATAGCATATGATGCATTTAACTGTTGTGCAATCTCTCACACAGTTATATGACGATTCAAATATTGCTTTCATTTTATCATCAACTTTAGAATTCTGACCTAAGCATTAGTCTGCTTCCAATAAAAAGTCACCAGAAATTTTTTTAATCGATTTTGATAAGAAGGTTTGGTTAAACAATCAACATCATAAACATTATATCTCTTTGTTAGCCTCAGTTACTTTCTTCCTTAAAAGTGAAAATGTTTCGAAAATGTTATTTTTGTATTCTATGATAAAATTGATAATAAACAAAAGTACATGAAATTTATTTCTATAGTAACCTAAAAGTATGAACTACAAAATCTCAAAAGAAAAATTCTAATTTGGACAAAAGAAAAATGAAAAAAAGCATGTTATCTATAAGTGCAAACCAAAATTTCTTTCCACACAATATAATGTAAGGTCTCAATATCTTGCTAGAATATATTCAAACATTAAAATTATCATTTCAAAGTATATGCACGTCTGTCTATTTATACTTTCAATCCACTTTGGCACTAATAGGGTCTATCTCAAGCAAAGTTACTTTAAAAGTCTTTTCTTCACACCAAAATAAATCTCCTACTCAAAACTGAATCAAGTCTCATCAATAAAAATAATTATACTCTAATCATTTTGCATTCAATCTTGATGCGCTGAGTTGACAGTTGAATGGTTAGGTGTCTGGCTAGCTATTCAATAATTCACTGGTTTAATTTCCATTTATGTTACAGATATACATATAAATAAAATATATTAATTCAGAATCCATTTAAAAAAATTGCAGGTTCTGGTCAAATTGATCCTTGAGTAAAAAGTAACTGTACAGTAACAACGATAAAAACCAAACAAATCTTGATTTTTAGCAGCCATTCTTTAATTTGCACAATAACGCTCTATGGTCAGTATAATACATTTTATTAGCGCATGTGCACAGACGTTGATGTCTATTTTCAAATAGTTTAGCTGGAAACCTTTTTATCTTGTTGCCAACTAAAACTAACTTAGATACTGTATAAAATTGTTTTGTCTTGAAAAGCTATTATAACTTGTTTGCATGTAGATGACATTATTTTGATCAACATCTAACATTTTTAGCTCTTGAGATAGATTCTGCAACTTATAAATTTATTCTTACCACTCCAACAGCTTCTGTTACAGTTCTTTATTTGTTCAGATTCAAATTTTCCAATATACTATATGAATTTCAATAAATCTCACTTAAGAAGAAATGTTTTAAAAATATTGCTAAAAAGCTGAATAATATAAAATAGGCAGGGTAAGGGAATAAAAATGTCTCAGAAAAATTCCGATTTCTGCACTTAAATTCTTTTCTGGTTTTTAGTATCATAAACTTAGGTTTTCATATGAAATTTCCTTTTTGTATCTACTAAATCATGGATATTTTTATAGTGTGAGTTACTAGTATGCATATTTAAAAAAGAGTTACCTTTAAAAAAGAAGGAATTTTTATTAATTATTTTAAACTGTGTGATATTATAGATATTCTTAATGATCACCAAAGTAGTAACTTTTTTTTGGTTTTTTTCACAATTTTGAATTTTTTTTGTGAGATTAAAAAGCAAAACTAAATTTAACATTTGTTTAAAATGGAAACTTATCCAGTATTATAATGAGAGGGTAATATGCATTTTTCTCCATAATTAATGAGACATTTTAATAAAATTCCTTATTTTGTTAAATTTTTTTTGGAATAAGGTTCGAATTATTTATTTTAAATTATATTACTTAAATAATACTTTAAGTCACACAACCAACACATTACTAAAATTTGCTAGATAATTCTTGAAGGGTTTCTTGTCATTCTTTTGCTTAAATGGAATATTTACTATATAGTAATTAAAATAATATGTCATTAACGTTATTTACTTTTAACTAGATAAGATTACAAATAAAAAAAGATTCCAGTTGATTTCTGTAGGACTCCACTTACTACTGCAATATTAATTTTAAAGACAAGCATTTCCTTCTTTAAAGTTTATCAAATTTTTTCATTTTTTAAAATTTTACAATGGAATGTACAAGATGGGAGTTGCTAAAATTGTAATAATTTTGAAAGTCATACTATGTATACTTTAATTAATGAATATAATTTTTATTGTTACTCTGTCACAGTATCATATCACAAATGGGTAATATGCTTTTAATGGTTATATATTACAAATTGTTTCTTAATTATTTTGAATACATATAAAAGGAACAAAATTATTTTAATCTATTAAAATTAACAAGAAGTAAACAGTTTCTCTAAGAGTGAATATTGGAATAAACTAATCTGGTTCATAAAGCTTCTGAAATCTGATTAATTCATAGTTTTGTATGAATCTCAATTAAACTTGGATAAAAAAAAGTATAGAATGTCTGGTTATAAATACCATTACTTAAATCTCATCTAGATGTAAAAAACTATTTATATTAAAAAGAATCATGAGTTAAAAATATCAAATAAATAGATTCACCTGGTGCACAGAAAAAATGATCTCGAGCAGATTCTTTGATTATAAAGTCACTATTACAGCACAAAGTTTGATAAGTTAGCAAAATGTGATCTAAAAAATAATTATTATGTAAATAAAATAGTAATATTCTCTTAAAATATTTTAAGTACAAACTATGTAATTTTGTTTGATAGTTTTTAAAAATAAGATAGACATGTGACAGGCACTCTCATTCATTATACCTTCAGGTCCAAGTAAGATATTATCAGGATGAAAATCCCTAAAATTTGTGGAAAAAACTAATTTCAATAAAGAATAAACAAATGAAAAGCGTATAAACAGCAAAAAGTTTTAAAATATGAAAGTTACAAATAATTTAAAATTTATGTTTTATATCACAAAAATTCCTTACATCCAAATTATTCCAAGATTATGTAAGTGTTCAAATGCTAGCACTATTTCAGCAGCCCATAAAACAATGTAGGATTCAGGTATTAAGCATTTTGATGAAACTTGAGATAATTTTTCATCCATAGCATTAAATGCTTCCATTACACACGTTTTTTGAGAAATAGCAGTTTCTAAACTACCAGTAGATGATAATAAACGGTTTCTAACATTTCTATGCTGAATAATACTAGACTGACAATCTTTTTCCTAGATAAATATAAAAATACTTAGTTCAAAATTGACCATAATTAATATTATATCAACATCAAATTTTAAGTAATATATATAGTTGCATAAAAGATATTGTTTTAATATAAAAAATTATATTAAATACTTTTCAGTTTTATCAAGATTTCTAAAAAAGTTTTGTTTTTAACCAATAATAATTTATTACTTAAACCAAGTTATTGAGATTTAATAACATTAATTGTACACCAATAATTGTTTTAAGAAAATACAGGTAAAAATATTTAAACACAACATTATATAAATTATAGCATTAATGAATTATAAAAATTTTTTAGAATTTTCTGAAATTAATATATACTATATGAAATTTTTTTATTACATAGACAAAATAAGTAAATTACACACATTTTATCCCATACACAATTTCATCATAATACAAAAAATAATTAAATAATATTTTTTGCTCTAATTTAGAAATAGTTATTATATAGGGTAATTTTAATAAAGACAGTTGTAGCTTGTTCACAAATCATTTATCTTATTTCACCAGCTCAAAATTATCAAAAGTTCTTTAACATAAGAGTAGGTTTAAGAAAAGCATTATTTTCTTTTAAATCACTAAGGAATAGATATTTATGATAAAGATTATGCAACAACTAGGCTTTGAGTTGCTTAAAGTAATTACATCTCTTTTCCTAATTTACTTTATACATATATATGTATACATATAAGAAGCTAAAAAGCTGAAAATTTTTTTTCACTAGAAAAATAATTACACTCAAAAAAAAAAATAAATAAATAAAGTGACAACCAATGCAAATAAACATTAAATATTTTCTATTTATATAAGTAGTGTAAAGTTAAGGATAAAAATTTGAAGATTTTAATTAAATCTATTTGAATGGTTGGAAAACAATATTTTATTATTTTTGTAAATAAAATATCTTATTCAGAGCATATTCTAGAATATTTTTGAAAGAAAAATAACAATTTTAATAATGAAACATTTAACTGTATACAATTACATGTTGGTAATTGAATAAAACTTTGGTCACATTAGTGTAAGAATCATACATATTTATTTGATAATAAATATTAAATTTAACTGCTACAATGAAAACATGTGTAAAATATAAACATATAAGCCACACTTGTATACTGGTATAGCTCAGAATGTGCAGGTAAGCAGACAAGTTGGTCTCTGCTATTATGTATTTTGTCTAGTTTTAAGTTTTAAATACTTTTAATAAATGTTATTTCAATGCATAAGATTTTTGTGTATGTCAGATTCCTTTTAAAGAATTATTTAGTATTTACTTATTTCTACTGTGCTCATACATTGCACATCTTTACACAGACATTATAAATATTTAAAAGTATATACAAAATATTTTTATTCAACAAAGAAATTTAATTTCAGGTCCATTATATATGTTAAAAAAGCTTTTTTGTAGTTCATCTTGAACAAAATTTAAGCTGTTATATTCTGCATTGTGCTACTATAATAACGAAAATAAAAAAATGAAAAGTCACTACATTTTTTTCCTTAAAAAAATCATATAATTAATAAAATACAGACTAAAACCAGGACAATTCAAATTCTTAAGAACATTTAAATAATAGCATTTCTAAAATTGAATTTGTAGATTTTTTTATTTAGAAGTAATATGTCTTCATTTGAAATTATCTTGATGCATTAAAGCACTTTTTTGAAAAAAGTCTTAAATTAATTAAGAAATCTCATTTTATTAATAAAAAAAATTTTCAGATTCTATAATGATAATGTAATACAGTATTTTGTAAAATATCAACCATAAAGAATATAAGAAGGTATAAAATAAATATTTCCTTATGTTTCCATAATCATATCTTTTGATGCCTTTGAAGTCTTACCTTGTTAAATGAAAACTAGCATCTTTGATATTTATCAAATATTTTAAATGCAACATTAAAATAAATGAATAAAACTTTAATTTTTTATAAAATGTTTACTGTGAATAAGAAAAAGTAAGTATGTCTATTGAATTTTTTTAATTTAGTATATCAATTAAAAATATATTTATAATATATGTATATAAACATAATAACATGTATGTATATAAACATAACAGAACATTCATAGAACCATTATACATAAAATATTACACATAATAATTATACTTTGTTATAAATTCAAGTTATTTAGAATTTTTCATTGAACTCTTTTAATAAATTAATACAAGCAATATAATAAAATCAGGGGTAGGAGTACTGAAATTTTTTTTTTTCAGGACAATATTTTCAAGAAATATCAGGACATATTTCAATAATTAAACAAAACCATTGTTACTTTTACATATTAATTTCTGTTTTATGCATATATCACATTTTAGAAAGGAATAAACTATTTAATAAATTCTGATGAAATGCTGAATTAAATGCTAATGCTTCCAGTTCAAAATTAACATTATTCAATTATACATAAATTAACTTAATTTAAAGCATTTATTATATAACTTATTAATTTTCAGAAAATGTTCAGTATAAAAAGCTTAAATTTCTGTAACAATATGAAAAATGATACAGAAATTTAAGCTTTTTATACTGAACATTTTCTGAAAATTAATAAGTTATATGATAAATGCTTTAAATTAACAGTTAATTTATGTATATTTGAATAATGTTAATTTTGAACTGGATGCATTACCATTTAGTTCCAATAATTTAATACTACACTTTTTTAACTTATCATTCACGGATGTCATCTCTGCATTCACAGCAGACAGCATCATTTGTCCAACTTTCACATCACTCATATTATCATAATTAATAGAACATGCTATTTTTTTAGTTGCATCATCCAAAAGCTTTTGAGCTACAGACTGATTATCAAGCAATTTTTTTTTCTTTCTCAAGTTCATTAATTTTTTCTAACAGGTGTGATTGTTTAAACTTTTTTTCACAAGTAGCTTCTATGTCTTCCTCATCCTTCCTCTTTTTCACTAATTGTGTTGCATCTTTTGATTTTTCCATACATGACACATATTCTGCATGAGATTTCTGATTAAAATGCATCATTTTTTTGGTATATCGAATGGAGGAAACAGAATTACCATGCATTCGAATAACATCATAACAAATTCGTAAACTTTGAACTGTTAATTCCGATAATAAAGCTCTTTTCTTTGTCACAACAGACTTGTTAGTTGAAAAACTTCTTTCTGGTTGGGAGTTTATATTCAATAATGACAGACATGCTTTAACAGCTCTAGAAAGAGTAGGATATTTAATATAACCACCAGCATCTTTTATATTGAAAACCGCATTCCAATATTTACAGATATTTTGATCATTATTGTAATCATTCACAATCAAAGTTACATCTTCACACATGTAAAGAATCCACTCTTCATTAATCTTATCAAAGTCTGAAGAAGTTTTATTCACATGAGAAATATGTTTAATTAATCAGCTAAACAAATTCCTAGACTCTTTCTTTCTTCTATTATAAGGAGAGTAACACTGGAGATCTTTAAATAAAGGATTTGTTATAGGAAGTTTATGAAGAAAATGCTTTGAAGTTGCTATGTAACAGCTTCTGGCACTGTGTAGAAATGTTGTTTTATCTGTAAGCTCTTCCCATATTGCTGTTGCACCATGACCTATTTCAATCTTGCTTAAATTTAACCAATTGTTTCCTGAATCAACATTAATTTGTAGCAACATTACTCCATTTTTTCATAGATTTCTTCTGGGTTTAAAAATTTAAACATAGTACTTCAAACAAGTTCATTTAACTTAATGTACATCACATGTATTAAAGGTTCGACTTTTTGCATTAGAAGTAAATACGGTTCAAAAATTTAAAAAAGAAAGAAAGAAACAAACAAAATGCAGATATGCCAGAGTCTTGGGGTCTGTACAATGTTTTATAATACGAAGATGTCTATCAGAAAGAAAAGATTTTGACTTAGTTACTTTAATAATAAAATATTCTTTTAGAACATCATATTGCTCAACGATTCTCTCACAAACTGACCCCAAATATAACCAACGGCTTTCAACATAACGAAGGAAACTATGTCTAGCTAAAGTTTCTTCCAGTATTTCTAACTGTAAGGAATGATAATCTTCCCTTCTTGCAGAAGATAGATTGAAAAATTGATGAATATCTATAGCAAATCCATGAATATTACAATAAATTTTATCAATACCCTTACGTAGTGCTCCATAGATTATGTGTAAGCAACATGTACCAAATCAATTATTACTGGTAAACTTTGCTTACTCATTTCACTATTTATTTACTTTAAATTAGCTAAATTAACTCTTGGTTCATCAATTGACAACTGCTTTAATTTTTCTAAATTTAAACCATTATTTTCAATAGAATTTTTACAATTTTATTGGCTTCAGCTTGCCCTAAAAATGTGATTCGAGGTAACAAATGACGTTTCTTCCTTGTTTATCAGACCAATATGTGAGATGTAAATATCCAACTGTTTCTTTGTTTTGTAGTAGTTTCATCGAAAAGTAAAACAAAATATGAAGTGCCGATATCCCAAAACAAAAGAGTTTTGAAATACGGACCTAATCCAAAATTAATCATATACCTGACTTTTTTTGTCAGATAATTTAAGATTTTTTGCCATGGAGGAATCATCAAAAATTTCTCCATAAATGTTAAAATTCAAAGATGAAAAAGAATATTTTTTATTGCCACCAAAACTAAAATAGTTTCAGCTTTAAGTTTTCTCTGATGTCGTTTTGGGAAGCCATGATTTGTTAATAACTACTACTGTCAATGTCAAGGATTCAGATGAAGTTAATGACTTGATAGTAAATAGTGTTTGATTATTGTAACAGTTCACAGCTTTTTTTGTGTTTTAATCCATTTGCATGAGCAAGCACTTGTCTAAAACCTATATTTGAAACACTGAATTTGCATACAAATCACTCCTCAAAATGAGCATCTCAACACTTCGGCACCAGGTCTTAATTAGGCATGTATTCCCATCTTGCAGATCCAACCATTTATCGGAAAATTTCGTTTTCCTTGGCATTTTTAAAAGAAAATTAATTGTTTTCAAAAAATAAAATACTAAACTTGCTAATAAACGTTCTCAAAACACCCATCAAAATCTTTCAAAATGGCCCAATAAGCATTTCATGCATGCGCATAAACGTAGGCGAATAATTCTCACAATTTCACCATCATTGTAAATAGTTTGGCACTACTAAAACTAGAAACTTTATCTGTAAAGGCAAAAAATAGAATTTAATGGTAAACCCAAACCTAAATTTTTTTTATGTCAGACATTCGTGACCAATGGCTGAAAATATGGCGGAGACGAATGTATGGCAACCCTATTTCCGGTTTGAATGAGAACAAAAATTTACTACTGAAAAATATAAAATTATTAATTAAAACTAAATTTTCAAATGAATGTAATAAAAAATTAAGAAATTCCAGGATTTATTTTGAAAAATAAGGACATTTCAGAACGTTTTTTTAAAAATCAGAACAACAAGAGTCCTGTAAAATGCAATTTTTGTGTCAATTGACTTATCAGTCACTAAAAATATACTTTGAAATAAATAACCAACTTTTTAGTTTAATTTGCTTGTAAATAGTTTGAATATTTCATTTCTTTTTTAGTGAGCAATGGGAGTACCACAAACATTTGGACACTGTCAAAAGCATCATGCTTGGGATTTAAATTTAAAAATTATTTCAACATGAATTTTTAAATATTTGAATATATGAATATTAATTGAAATGAAACGTAGTGAAATCATACCTAAATTATTTAAATAAGAATATTTTAAAAAGCCATTAATATCTAATTTTTATAATATACACAATTTTAAAAAATTTAATGTAAGAGTTAAATAAATAAACATAAAATATGATTATAAATAGAGTGAAATAAATTGTGATATTGATACCACATAATATTGATAAAAAAAATCAAAATTAGAAATATTAATACACAAATTAAATTAAAAATTGACAAACACAGATACAATATTTATAGTAGCATTTATTTAAAAATAATCTTAAGAAAACAAATTAAAATGTTACCAATTCAAAGATGAATAATAAAATCAATTAAAATTAATATTTGATGGATATTTACTTCACTGTAAAATTCTAAAGCTTCATGTACACTATCAGAATTTTCTTGATTTTCTATTTTTCTCGGAGAAATATGGCATTTAGCGAGTGAAAGATTATTTTCTTCACTTATTGAATCAGCATACTTTTTGATTAGAGCAATGTAACTGGAAGGAAAATGCTGAGAAGATGTGAGATTTGGGTCCTGATGATTTGAAGTCAAGCTTGAGAGGTCTAAGTTTTGATTCTCAAATACTTTTTTACCAGAATATATATTACAAAATTCTGTTTTACTTTTGGATTCTGCATGTAAATATGTACCATCTTCAATTGGAGATAATGGCCTATGTTGAAAGTAAGAGCTAACAGAATTCCATAAACGTCCACCTACAGCATATTCTAAAATGAGAAATATTGCATAGTCTGTTTCAAAGGCATGATAAAGTTTTACCATAAAAGGCACATTTTGAGATATAATATGAGATGTATTGTATCTTTGAGAATTGGAACTTTTATACAATGCCTATAAATAAAAAAACAATATAACTAAGTAAGAACAAAATTAAACTCAATCATCATACATTTTGAATAATAATTTAAATTTATAATCCAGAATGATATGTAAACAATTTATCATTTGATGAAGAAAGAGGTCTTCTTTCAGAAATTAAAGTTATGTAAAATTGCATAAAACAATGTACCATATTTTCGTGTATATAATATGCGGATTATGTGTTAAAAAATTACAAATTTCGTTGTGTGTATCATATGCTGCCATGAATAATCTGTTGACAAAACATTCTTCAAATCAAAAAATTTTACAATAAAGATCAGAAAATAGCCATTTTTTGAAAAATAAGTAATATATGGCACCATGACTCAATAGACTTATTATAGCTATAATCAGTTTCTTTCAATTACATTCAAGAATGAATTTGGTTCCTCAGAGAAATTACAGTTGCTATTGGTAATTATCATTTCACATTTTGCCATGACTTGAGCTGTTTTGTTTTGAAAATTTTCAAGTTCAAATGTTGTTCAGTGGAAGAGTAAGCGTATAAGTTGTACAGAAGATTTTAAACTAAAAGTTTTAAAGAAGGCAAACAAAAAAGAAGAGAAAAATGTATCCATGTAAGGTGAAAAACAGGGCATGCATAGTACAAAGAAAAAATGTATCGAAAGCACAGTAAAAAAAGAATCCATTTCTTTAATTCAATTATTAACAAAAAAAAAAAAAAAAAAAATTTAAAATGTTTAATTTTGTTTTAGAAGAAATTAATAACTAAAAATAAGTTTTAAGAGAATCTTCTTTGAATTATTGTCCTTGATGATCGATCTGGGGCTTTCATCTGAGTTTATCGAGTTTTACAATAAATTGAATCGAAACAAATGCTTTTTATAATAAATGTTTTTACAATTTATTATACTTTTAATCATACTGTGCATTTTTTAATTTTATGTGACACCACATTATCAGCAGTATATATTTTGACTTTTTGGAGTGGACTAAATGCCATTGAGGATTATATGATGCTTGTTTACTTTCACTTGAAGAAAAGATCTTGCAAATAACGCACAACTGTGGGTTATATTCAGAAAAATATGGTAAATAAAAAAAAATTTACTTTTGTTCTTTAAGGAAAATATTTTATTAAAATGTTTTATGTAAAATACAAAATTTCTCCACAAACAATATGAACCAAATCAAAAAATATAAATATTTACAGTGACTATAAAACTTTTAATTGTTTCGAACAGAAGTTTCTTAAATAGCATTTTTCTTAAATAGGTTTGAGAATATGGAATGAAAATCTCAATTTTTGAAAATATTTCATTAACTCACAAAACACTCTGGCTTATATGCAATTGCTTGGATAATCAAATGATTTTCAACATTTATCAAACATCTGTTTTGTTTTATTACTTGTCATCTGTATTTATTTTCCAATTTGAGAAGAGAAAATTATAAACATAAGCAAGAGATCAATCTTATTAAATATATTACTTTTTTGTAGAAGATTGTTTCATACATCTACTATCTTCAATATAAAAATACTACTGCCATAAAAATTTGATTCAATAAACAATTAATAAAATAATGAGCACTAATTTATTTCAGGTTTATTTAAAATAATGATTTAAATTAAAATACATATTTATATACAAGATTTTAAGAAATACAGTATGCACCAACAATTTACCTTCAAAATAAAAATTTTGCTTACATCCACATCTGCTAAAGTTATTCATTGTAATTTTGATCTTTTAGGTAGGTATTTCATAACTCAAAAAAATTTTCTAGCTTAACATATTCAATTAACTTTACAAATTATGTCTCAAATTTAATAAGATGCTAATTATTTTCATAAGGCATAAAGAGTCTCAATTTTCAATGAATATAAAAAGCAAAAATTATTCACATTGAAAATCAATAAATTATTGAATATTATAAAATTTAAAGGGGCATTTAAGAAAATTTCCTTTTCCACTGTGTTAAAATAATCTAAGCAATTGAACAATGGGTGGAATTTATATTATAAAAAAAATTCAGAGTATTCATGTTAATGTAACAATGAAACATTATAAAATCTCAAATCTTGATATTTTGAGTTAAAAATTTTATTTGCGATCTAAAAATTAACCATTGAAAATTATTTTTGTTAAGAAATTTATTTAATTTTTCTATTTAACTATTACAATACTATGCAAGAAATATAATATTACACTCAAATTTTTGGTGACAATAATTTAAAATATCAAAAACAATAACATTTTCATAATGAATTAAGAATAATTATATTTTTTCCTCAGTAAAATTTTTGATATAATTTGACATAATTAATTTTTCATAATATAATAACTTTTTTTTGACTTTAACTTTATTTAAGTTTTTAAGTAAATGGAAAATTATGTATATATACAAACAGTTATTTTTGTATTTATTGTTTACAAGTTTCAGTTGTACAAAATATACTAAAAAACATATACGAAATAAAATATTTTAAAGTTTTTTTTTTTTTTTTTTTTTTTTTAAAGAACAATTATATATGATTTTCAACAAACAGTTAAAATATAACCATACAAGTATTAATATTTAAAAAAAATCTATTGTATGAATAAAATATCTATTAATATATAATTAAACTAGTAATGTTTAGGACACATTACAGAAAAAAATAAATAAACTATAATTTAAGCATTTGGTACTCACTATAATGTACAGTTTATTTCAAATTTCACATAATATCAAGCAAAATTTTATGTTATTACATACAGATACATACAATAGATTCATTCTAATCAATAATTGAATGTTTTACTTGCCAAATCAATTACTCCACTTTCAAAATTTTATTAAAGCTTTATTCCAAAGCTGTATTTAATATATAACTATATTCAGAATATATTTTAAACATGAGAATTAACACATCAGAAACCATATGTGTAAAAAAAAAAAAATTTATATACTTTTTACCATTTTTCTCAATTTCTTATTCTATGGAATTAATAGATTTGACAAATGAAGCATTCAGTTAATGATTTGTTATATATAAACTGAAACAAAAAAGCAGTAATTATTTCTACTTAATTGAATGCATATCCATAAAAATTTGAGAAAAATTATTTTGTTGATAAAACTAGAAGTTAAATTGCTACAAAATCTTTCATTTAAGCAATTAGCAAAAATAACTTATCTTCAGATTCGCAACAAAAATATTATTTGTCATTAGTGTTTGTACTTTATTTAAAGTACTTCATTTTTATTTCATAACATGATACTACTGAAATTATTCTTCATGATTTTGAATTAATAAGATGATAATATTGAGAAAACACATATTTAATAATATTCAACAATAAAAAATAAAGTAAATATATAAATTATAAAATACTTTTACAATACCTAGTAATAATTAATAACCTATTAAGAGAAAGATGCAAACTATACCTTTACTACAAATGTCTTGTTACTAGATGTGTCTAATACAAGAAGTACTTTATCTAAAATCCCAATAACTTTAAAATTTTTTAATTCCTTTATACTGCCTTTTATATCACTTATTTTATTCACAATTGGCACATTAATTGATGAGTCAGCCTGTAAAAAAAATTACAAATAAAATTAAAGTATGTAACTATCAAGTAAAGAAACTGCTGTCATATTTCTAAACAATAGCAAAAATAAGCGAAAATTTTTAACATAGATTTAATAAATATAAAATGTAGTTTGATTTGAAAATTATTACTTTTTTAATTTCTTACTTGAGCATATATTTATTTTGATTAAAAAAACATTTTCATAGCTTTTTTAAATTAAAAATTATTTTCGTTTTTGCATTTATTTTTGGTATTGTATGATATTTTAAGGTTTTGAATGTCATATCAAAAATATTGAAATGATAAAAATTAACAAGACTTTATTCAGAAAATAAACCACAAAAAATTAAATATAATATACATGAAAAAGTACTCAATATTATATATGCTTTATTATTTTAAGTATGAAAATAGGGTACTTTTTAGTTGAATTGTAAAAATAAAACTATAAAAAATAAATTTTTTTTAAAAGAAATTTAAGTAGCATAACATAAATTGATGAAAATATTACAAGGAATGAAAAGTACAAATATGCAGGGATTATAACGTTTTTTTTTTTACCATTAGAATAATTGGTTTTCCAGCTTAAGTTTTTATGAGATGTTATTCCTGCTATGCTTAATATGAGGATCAAGATGAAAGACTAAAATGTACTCAAACAACCATATACACTGGATAGAACAAAAAGCAGAATATTGAGAAAACTACTTTTGTTATTTTTAAATAAATCTATTACACTTGACAAATCAAACAGAATGAACAGTACAAGACGTTGAGCTCTTTCTTTCTAAAAGCTATATATGCAATCACCATAAACATTTTTCATGGACAAGTGTATTGAATATGCATCAGTGGATAAAAAGCTTCAACTGCATGTGAAATGGGGATTACATAGGCACATTATAAGCTAACACAACATTTAATGGTCACTATGTGACACTGTTATCAATATACTTGAATTCCACATAATTATAGGAATTTAACTTTTAATTAGTTTCCATTCCATCTAATTGTAATATTTTACAATAAGAGGAGGGGAAGGAATATTGCAATTTGAATAAACAGAACTCTTTAACTTCCCTTGTGATGCAAACATATGTGTTTCTGAGATAAGTCATTAAAATATTCCATATTTTTCAAAATTATGTGAGGTATTTAAGGATTTTACTGTGCCTTCTTTAATAGTTAACAAATATTTCACATGCTTATTTTCTTATTTCATAAGCCTTTAATTTAATATTTATAATTCTACATAAGAAATATAACATAAGAAAATGTTATTCATCAGTACTTGAATATAATTGCATTACACATGGACCATTTAATGACATAAAACAAAGAGCTGATTAATTTCCTATAAGAGCAAGAAAGTAATATTTCTTGTTGAGTATAATATGCCAACAATAAAAAAAACAAATACATTAAATGCTTGCAGATTTTACAATGTAGGACAATTTTGCATTTTTTTGTTTTGAGATTTTCTTCTTAGACTTCAACTTCTACTTAGTTAACTTTTATCAATTGTCATTTTTTAAATAATATGAAAGTTTATTAATGCATTTTGTGTCTCCTAAAAATTTAGAAAATTTGAAAAGCACTTTCAAAAATTATTTCTTGAGGTTAACTACTTTTTTTTTATAAAAAGTATATATATTTAGAAAATAGGTTTAAAAAATAATAACACAGTAATATTAAATGAAAAATATTATTGTACTTCGATTTCAATGTATATGACAACTTACTTAATAGTTTAACAGGTTACAAAAATTACAGCTTAACAAAGACTAAAAATTATTAGAATTTTTTCGTTTTTGTTAAGTTGAAATTTTGTTAAATTGCAATAAAAGCAGGAAAATCATCTACATTAACAAAGACTAAATAAATTTTCTAAGAAATCTAATTTTACCATACTGTATAACATATGAAATAAAAAGACGGTATAAGAATGTATTTTTCATTTTGGAATTATAAACAAAAACAAAAAATGGAATGAGCTAATATTTTCAATGAATTTTACTTTAAAATGTGTAATAACTGGAATAAATTTCTCAGAAATTTAGATTCCCTAACATTGATTTATTAGCACAAATAAAATTTAATTTTTGATAAATGATGGGCAAAAAAATAACTGTATTTCACCATTTTATAAATTCATATTGTTTATGCCAATTGATTTTATTTGGTAAAATCAGTTTCTATAAACAAAAAAATAAATTTTTTCCAGAATATAAACAAATTTATAGAAACAATTAGCATGCACAGAAAACATTTATTACCTTTATAGTGTTGTTAATAGTCTTGGGCAGTTTGTTTTCATAAAGTTCTTCAGCTCGCATGAGATATAAGAGAATTTTTTTTTTAACATTAAGTTTTGAGTCAGGATTTTTATCGTCTACAAAGAATAAAAGATTACTAAATATATAAAAATATACAAAAATACACAATTTATAAATAAAATTTACATTTTTTTTTTATTTTTTCATAGAGAACAATGACAGATTGGAAATGACTAAATTGCTTAATAACTATAAATGTTAACCAACATAGCAAAACTTAATGTTATAAGTTTTCAACAGTAATTAAATCTTACTTTAACTCTTAAAATTTATTTTACAATATGAATAATCTAAGCAAATATATATTAATTGGTAATCGAATTTAGAATAAAATAATATTTTGGGAACTAAATTTAATAATTATTGGTAGCCCTTTCTGGTACAAGATTTTACCATGAATAAGATGCCCAATGCACAATAAAAGAAAACTTAAATAAAAACTTTCAAAGTATTTGATTATAAGTATACAAAGATAAGGATTAAAATTTACAAAACTTAAAACACTCGCACTAATTATGATAAAATATCATTTAAAAAATTAAAATGCTAAGCATATATACAAGCAGAAATTCATGAAATACATAAAGAGTAAAACAAAAACAAATCTATCTAATAGAGTGAAAGTAAACAGAATAAATTTGGAACTCTCATTATTTTCCAAGATGTATTTAATTATTGCTTGCACAAAATTGATATTGGTCTGATCTGTTTGGAGCCTAATAGTAATTTTTTTGCACATAGGAGTTTAAACAGTTCTACAGACAAAAAATTCTGATTTCAATTAAGAGTTTAATAAATATGACCAGCATTTATATTTTAAAGCTAAAGAGTAGTTTTCCATAATAAATTTATTTTCAGTAAGAAACTAAAACCCTCTTTAAAACATTTTTCTCTTCAAAGAATTTATGCAAGAAATTTTAAAAACATATTAGTATTTAAGAAATTCAAAATTAAATGATACAATACAGATTAAAAATAATTTTTTCAAATTTACAGTGTGTAAAGAAAGTATGAATTATTGGACATAAAAATTTTAGTAAATTATATCTCCTTATAAATATGTTTTGAAATTTTTATAAAATTTAATTATTCAATCTAAATTGATTTATGCTATATTGCAAAAATTTACGTATAAACACAAAAAAGCATACAGCAATAATTTCATACTAGCCTAATTTGAAGAAGAAATGGAATGTAAAATTAGAGATACAAAAATGCAATCTCTGATACTGAAACATAACCCAAATTATTTTTTTGCGTATTATGTTAAACAAAGGATATAAATTAAATCATAAAAGCTTATTTCTACATAGTTAAAACCTCTAAATTTTGTTGTATCTCATGACACAAATGATGCAGCTTTGAATAGATAAATCAAACATTAAAACACTTTGGGTAAGAGTTTGTACCACATTTCTTTCATTGCATATTTGTTTACTTCAGCTTTGCGGATTATGCAACGCTTTTTTTCCTTTTACTCGAAAAAACAGCCGTGCGGATAATACGCCGCTGCGGATTATATACAGGAAAATACGGTATATAGAAAAAAAGGTTTAGGTTTAGCAATTCACTTTGCACAGGAGCATCTGAAGTATAATTACCAAATATATCTTTCTCATTGATATAGATAAATTTATATTCAAATCATACTCAATTTCAATTGAATATTTTTCAGAATGGAATTGGTACTTTTATAATAAATTTAAAAATATAACAAAAATTTTTTTGATAAAACCTCACACAAAATATACAATTATATCTTGTAAAAAATTTTATTTGATACTAAAAAATACTATTTATAGAATTTCAAATATTAAATTAGAAATCTTAAAAAATAATTTTTCTACTAAAATAACTATTTACGAAAATTCCTTAGTTTTTACAAAAAACTTAAAATTAAAAACACCAACTTTAATATTCCTTACTATCAATTCTTAAATTTAAAAAAATCCAATAAAATTATATCACATGGCTGTAACACTTAAATGGGTAAATTTAGTAATTTGTTTTCATATTATTTAAATATCATCATACAAAATATCATAAAATCAAGGAATGCAGGAATAATTATTAATAAGAAACCAATAATAGATATAATTGATTTTATATCTATTAATCAAGTTCATAATATTTCTTCGGATGACTTTAAGGATCTTTTTACCAATATCCCAGTAGATAAACTTTTTGATGCACTAATGTTTTATTTTTATGAATATAGATTTTTACAAGACAATTTAAATTATTGGAAATATCTTTTATTCTGTAATTATAATATTTTTTGTGGAGCTAAACTTTACATAACAGATTAAAGGTAACCTTTAAAGATCAAAATTTTCAAATCTTCTAGCAAATCTATTATTAAAATCATATATTATTCTGATGCCTTTAGTCTTCAGATATATTGATAATTTTATAATGTCATAATTTGTCAATTTAATTTGAAAATTAATAATTTATTCAATCTTTCATTTTGTTCATTAGAAGAAAAAGTCTAGAATTTGATGAAATTCAAAGATATTTATCCTGAGGAATTCCAATTAATTAAAAAATAAAAAATTTAAGTCAGAACATTTGGGTATTTATATTGAAACAAAAGAACTCTTTTCATAAAAAAATTATTTAAATCAATATATATAGAGGAAGTATATCCTTTTTAAAGAAAAAAATGTTTTTTAAAAATGAAAATTTGTGTGTTAAACTAACAATGCTTAGAGAGAAGTAATATGCAATCAAGTGAGCTATAAAAAGAAATGCATGTATTTAGAAATTATGTATTTTTTCAGTATTTGAAGTTTAATTAGTTTTTGATTCCCACAGATGTATCCCATTTCATTTCCAGAAAGACAATTTTCCACACAGGATACTGCAGTGATATTTTGAAAAGAAATTCCTCGTTTCATTGAAGATCAGCCTGATGCTAGACATAAATAATTTGGATGAAAGAAACTGGAAATTAGAAACACATTTTAGTGTTAATTTTCTAACAGTATACAGCGATAAAAGACTAAGAGGCTACAACAAAGTTTGAAATCAACTTTCTTTATTCTGGAGCAATGCACAATAATTTCAGAGAAGTTTTATTACATTTGAATAATATCTAATGTTTCGGTATACACTTATACACAATTTTTTATAATAAAAGTGAATATATGACATTTCTCATGCTACCATGAATGGTAGCATGAGAATTATGTTAAACACAATTTTCTCAAAATATAGAGTGCATACAATACTTATTTTATAAATATTAAAGTTCATTATTATTACTTATTTTTAAATGTTATTTAAATAACTTTTAATACAAATCCATGTTTTAAGAATACCAAAATTTTTGCATTATCCTTTCAAATCATAGTAAATATTTTATGTGAACTGTCTAGCAAATTATCTTCATAATTACATTTTGTAAATGAAAAAAAGGTGAATTTTTATGAATTCAATATATTTTCCTTAAAAATTGAAAATGGGAATAGAAAACATTTCAATCAACAGAAAAATTCATAGCATGAAATTGTCTGGAATAAAATTTTAAATTCACTTCTAAACCAAGTGATCTTTGTAAGATTACTTTTGTAAGATTCAAATTGAAAAACATTTGAGTCTAACAATTAACTGTAAATCTAAAATATATGGATTTTTATCACTTTAGAATATAAAAAATACAAAAATAATTTAAGCACTTTAGATTAAAAAAAAAAAAAGTAATTACATTATTTGTTAATTTTATTCCATTTACACAGCTTAGTGATGTCTTAGGGATTCATATGTTAATAATTTTGAAAAAAAATTAAGAAAAGTTAATTTAAATTCCCCATGTTTTCCAAAACTTTTAAAAAAATTGTTATAGATAGATAATATGTATTTTATATTAATAATTAAATAAGTCTAAAAAAAAACTGAATTTTAATATCAGGTATTTAAATTTTCCTTTTAAACACAATGTTACTGCTGCATTTAAGATGATAAAAGTAACTACACTATATATTTAAGTATATACATTGAAATGATGAAGTAATTTTGAAGTCTTTTTGAAAACTTTCAAGTAATACATAAAATTAACCCTAAAAATGATATAAGTTCATCAACATTTTTAACTCCTGAAATATGTATCATTGCTTTTAATTTTTCTGGAAATTTAATAAATCCATCTAAATTAATAACATTCCTAAATATTTCACTTTAAAAAAAAAAAAAAAAAAAAAAATTTTAATTTTATTTATTTGCAAATTATATTTGCGAAATTTATTCAACACTGTAATCAGATATGACATGCAATCATGACATACATTTCTTAATATCTATTCTGAATATGCATTTTAAAATAAGTCTTTTCATTTAACAAAATAACTATTATTTAAAAATAAAGTAAAAATATTAGTTATTGAAAAGCATATTTAATTATTAGATATAAAAATATTTACAAAAACTCTTATAATATCGTTTAAAAGTTGTAAATACTGTAAGTAAAAATAGTTAAATTATTGACTATAGCCAGCAAATTACTAAATTCAGTCAATTTCACCCTTACAATAGAAAATTTTTGATCTGATTAAGGACATAAACCCATTTTATCCCACTGCCCTATTTAGAGGACACTTGAAAAATATCAAGTGGAAATCACTGTTTGTTGCGAATTCTGTTAGCTGGAACATGTAGAGGTATGGATTAGATACTGCTAGAATGAGTTATGGCTCTCGCCCCCTTGTCCTTCCCCTGGGTATTTTGTCTATTCGTGCATTAGTGGGCATGGTTTGTATCATATCTTTGAGGTTGATTAATTCTTTTTCAGTTTACTTTGGACATTTCGCTGGGCATTTTTTATGTGATAGTACTCTTTTGTTATCATCCTGGTGGTAAATTAGAGTTATATTATTCTTAGGTAGGTTCTAACTCATTATGTTTTAACTGTCCTCTAAATAAAACAGGAGGACGATACACATGCAATTGACACATTCGTTCTCCCTTTCTAACTGAGAGTAAAAAAAATAATTTTCCTTCTAGTGTTTTACTCCAGCTGAGATATGTCAATACAAAGGGTTCTGAAGTTTAGAGGAAGCATTGGATTTACTAAATAGTTTAGATTCAGATGAGAGGGACATTGAAATTGCTGTGTTACCACCAGAAGCTAGTGAACTAACTGACGAAGATGAAGGGGATGAGGATGAAGAAAACACTGATGATATTATTATAAGCAATGTTCCTTAGTCTCTGGAGGTTAGAACTGGAGATACTTTTGAGTCTGAACCACCCACAATCTATAGCGTTTTGACAACAAAGAGAGAGAGAGAAAAAAAAGGGCTAAACAACTTGTTATTTTGGATAAAGAATCAGTCATCGCAATACACAAAATGGAAAATACAGGCTGAATCAATGCAAGTGATTTTCTCAAGCAGATGGAAATTGTACTAAAAAACAAAACTCCATCAAAGCTTTTTGAGCAGTTTTATTCCAGTGAAATTTACGATCTCATTGTAAAAGAAACTATGTGATATGCAACAGATGTAAAAATTGAACACCATTTCTTTACCACTGCTGATGAAACACATGTTTTTGTAGAAATTTTCCTTTTAACTGGTTATCAATCAAATACCTGTGAATGTGACTACTGGTCAGATGCCGAAGACCTTGGCATTACCCTGGTGAAAAATTCCATGTCACAAAACCGCTTCCAAAAGTTGAAATCTTATTTACACTCTATCGATAATGGAACTGTAAGTCAGCATGCCCAGGATCGATCCTTCAAAGTAAAACCTATGTCATAATAATAATTTTATGAAATTGGGACACTGCTCTGCAAATCTAAGCATTGATGAAAAGAGCATGATATATTACGTTAGAAACAGTCTGAAACAGTTTATCCCAGGTAAGCCAATTCATTTTGAATATAAACTTTGGGCTCTCTGTGGAAGCGAGGGATAATGTTACAAATTTTCTCTCTATTTTGATAAAGAATCTAATGAAAGAAATGATACCTCTCTAGGTACTCAGGTTGTAATGAAACTAACAGAAAATATAGTGAATCCTTCCAGCTACACTTTATAATTGACAATTTTTTTTACTAGCATTGATCTTTTGAAAAGTCTTTGTGAAAAGGGTTATTGAGGTACAGGAACCATAGGAGAAAACTCGATAAACTGTGAGTGTCCTCTAGATGAATCTAAGTCTATACAGAAGAAAGAAAGAGGCACGCCTGATTTTGCATTTGACAAGAACTCTTGAGATTTTTTCTGGTGCAATGGAATGACAATAGTACTGTTTCTGTAGTACTGTTGATGACAATAGTACTGTTTCTGTAATTTTAGTACTTTAGAACCATTTTTTGATGTGAAAAGGGAAGTAAGAAGACACAAAGGTAAAGTTAAAGTGAAGATGCTGAATTTGATAAATTCTGACAACAAACATATGGGCAGTATGGATCACCCCAACTGGTTGGCTAAACTTTACTCCATTAAAATTCATTGGAAAAAGTAGTACTGGCCATTTTTTATATGCTCATTGGATATGGCTATGGTAAACACATGGATAATTCACAAAACTCTCAACAAAAATGAAACCCTAAACTTGAAGTAGTTCCAAAGAGTTGTAATAACAGTTTATATAAAAATATCTGTGATAAGAACAAGAGGTAGACCTAGGATTTTGACAGTATCTTCTGGTGCAAAAGAAGACATCCAAGAAGATAATGTTGGCCATTTTTTACAAGGCGAAAAAAACAGCATCATTGTCCAAAAAACACCTTTTCATTTTTGAAGAAAGCAGGCAACATTTAAGTGCAAATTTGATCTCCTTTACCTCGGTGTCCTATTAAGAGGACGGGACAGATTTCTTATATGAAATATATATTTTTTTCAAATTTTGTTATATTAAGTTTGAATTAACTTTAGAAAACTTGATTCTTCTCAAATCTGAACAAAATAAATAAATTGGGGCGAAGTGAGTTAACAATTTTTAAATATTGGATCAAATTAAGACCGCAAAATCTGCCTCTCTCTTGTCAAAACGCATATGTGAAGGATATGAATGTAAAAACAAGAGTGCCTGGAATTAATTATTTTTTAGAAGAATGATTTTATTAAAAACAATAAATGAATAAAAAATAATTTGTCATTCTTTGGGTGAGTACAAATCTTTAAACATTTATTTAAGACTCAAGTTTTTTATTACATTATATAGTTGATTTCACTTTTTTAAAGCTTTAAAACTAAATACTGAATTTAAATTTTGTTTTTCATAAGTTGAAATTTTACAAATCATTGTAATATATGCAGTATATATGACAGATAAAATTGATAAAATAAAGACTTAATCCTTAACAGGATTTTAAATTTAAGAAAACAACTGACGAATTTAAAAAATAGAAATATGTTAGAAATAACTATTTCTTTGAAAACATATTTATTTTGACTGAAAATATAATTCCCTTCATAAATTTCAAAAAAATGATAAATTTTACTACCATTCTGTTATTAAATATTGCATTTGTGAACTGCCTATTTGAATAATTTATATTTTTTATCTTAATTATTAAAAATGATAAAATTTGAAAATATTTATCATTCATTATAATGAGCAATTTTAAACACTATGCCACATATTTGTTTTTGTATTTTAAAAAAATTTCTAATTTCATTTTCCACACAGCCTAACTTTTTATCATTCATTGCATTTAACTATTCCTCCATGCATTCTGATGTCATTGATCATGACCCCATTCTCTCCTTGGCGAGATTGTAAAATGTAAACAAAATGGGTAACAATTCAGAAAGACTACCAATTTGTGTACATAATATGAGAAATTAAATTTTTAAAAATTTTTTCATGTTTAATTTAATTATTTGTTTGAAAGCATTATTAAATAAATATTTAATATATTTTAAATGCAATTTTGAACCTTTTCACTGGATAAAAACTCTCTCCAATGTTATAAATAAATACTTGTTATAAGTATTTACGTAATTCCTAAATTTTTGTGGAGTTTGTTTTGTGATCCTATCTACCAGCAAGTAAAACAGGTTTAAATTCCTTTAATTTTTAAATTTCTACTTAGTTGAAACTATATTTCATCTGAGAAATTTAAAAATATTATGTAGCACTATTTAACAAAATTTCCTAACAGTATATAATACTTTAGACATTACTGTTTCATAAAATAGAATGAAACCCTAAATGAAATATACTTATTTCAACCATTTTGAGCAACTCCCAATATTTTTTGTATCTAAATTGAGGTCTTTGATAGCTATACATTAAATTTATTCAATTAATAATTAAGTCCACTTTTCAAGTTAAATTATAATGGGATCTTTCTGTAAAACTTTAAATTAATGCAGTTATTCTGGATTCCTTAAAAAATTTTAAAGATTGAAATGTTTTTCTAACTCATATAAATGGTATTAAAATAACAAGGATTTTGAAAATTAGCTTTCAAAATAAAAATTTGTAAGCAAATGGTATCACAAATGAATAAGTTTTCAATTTATAAAAGAAAAAATCTTGAAATTTTAATAAAGATATCAAACAAGTTTAACTAAGAAATTTTATAAACATTGATAGTTCAATTTGATATGTGATTTTTTGAGATTATACTGCACATATATTTCACTGAAAAGCAGTTTTATCCAAACTAGATAGATAATTTGAGTATATTCCATAAATGAATACTTCAGAGATAAGTTCAATTTCACAATAATATATTTTATAAAAATTAAAAAATCCTTTCTTACTTTGTATTCCTTGCAACAAAATCTCAATTGCTTTTTTATATGTTTCAAACGCTTCCATATAATTTTTATTATCTTCAGCTACTTGTGCAGTTTTTACATATTCAGCAGCAAGTGTAATATAAGAAGGATGATGAAGTTGTTCATTATTTATGCATTCATTAGGGCTTGCAGCAAAACTGTCTTGTGACTGCAAAATTTGCTCACAGTTTGGTGAATTTGATTTTGAGTTTACTAAAGGATCAAATTCTGATACTAATTTGGAAGCATCAATGATTGGGGTGGGGACATCACGTGTAAAACTGCTTTGCTTTGAATCTGAAAAATAATTGTACAAAATTTGTAGAAGAGTATAAAACTTTTTTTCATTATTATTATTGTATATTAAATATAAGAAAAAACTTTAAAGAAATTTATAATTCAAAAAATAAATTGTTTTAATAATTTATGTATTAATAGAAACATCAATAATATCATATAATTACAAACTACTAATATCATTAATATTTATGGAAATTATAACTGTTACTTTCTAACACTATTTAACAAATAAACCTTTAGGTAGGCTACACATTGAGAAAAAATATCTCCAATGCTATTGCTTCCTGATAGCACTGCTTCAGGTGAGCAACATGTCATAAAGTATCACAAACTGAAGCGATAGCAGCAAGATCTAGTGCATGTGCAATACATCAGAGCGGATATTGTTTATATTTCTACATTTCTGTGCTAATATATATTCTGGGATCTTTACATTATTTTTATCACGAAAAAAATTGTAATAGACTATTCGTTGGACGATAAGACTTTATTATTATTGTCCTTACTTGAAGAATGTCCACCCCCGAAAAAGGAAAAAATGCTAGATTCATGAGCATAATGTTCAAAATTATATTCATGGGACTTACAATGTGATGAGATACGTGAGCCAGGATCCAGTATTTCAATCTTGTTTACAGAAAGTTACCCCCAATGTTTGAAAGATTTGTTGGGCAAAGAAAAAAGATATTAATTGCAAAAGAACAATTGCTGATCACTTTGAGGTAAGATAATTTTTCTTTCATTTATTTTGTGTGTTTACTGAAATGATTTTTTAAGAATCTATTTCATTCAATAAAATAAACTTCACTAATAGTATATGATTTAAGCTATTTTTTAATGATATAATTTGCAGTGAACTACCAACAAAATGAAATAAACTCATAAATGAATATGCAAATAACTTTAAAAATTATCGATACTAATATCACAATCGAATGCAGTGTCGTAGTTGTCCGTATAACTAGAAACAGATATGCTTCGCATAGATACAAATGCAATTGTTACCTTTTAATTTTGGGAAATTTTTTGAGAAGTCAGTCTAAATATCAATACAATGTTGAATTTCATTATTTTTTATAAGGATGTAATTAATTTTTAATCCATATGGTTTCATTTTCTAATATGTACAGACACTTTTTAAATAATATTTTCTTATTGACCACATCCCATATTACATAATCAATTTTACAAACATTAAACATTTTATCAAAAAAAACATAAAAGTGTATACTTATATACAAATTCGTTTAAACATCAAAGAAATGCTAAATTGTTCTAAGACAATTATTGTCAAGTATATAACTTTTTCTTTTAGTATGACTTGTTTAAGTTGATTTTAAAGTAAAAAGGGGCAAATTTCTAATTAAAGGTACCAAACTGGCAAAAAAACTCTTCCTGCTCATCTTTTGGGGTGTTTAATTTTGCAGGTTTTGCGATAAAGTAGTTTTCAGAATCCTTTGCTAAATCTGTTTTCCTCTTTTGAGCTGTACACAGATTTATCTAGAAGAGTTGTCTCTGGCAGAGTAATATCCTTAGCAGAAACTTGTGAGCACTGAGGACTAGAAGCATCCATGGTTACATTTGATTATCCTTGCTCTGGGACATCAAAACGAGTAACCTCTTCAATAGTAAGCATTAACATTGAAGTAGTAGGCATTAACATATTCCAAGTCTGGGGAATCAATATTCAAGGTTTGTCTGAAAAAATAAAAAAAACACAGAATCATTTATTGTTAATTATCATACAGAAAACATGATTCAAAGTATCTTTTACCATAATAAATGACTTAAAGTATTTCTTATGCTTTACATTAAAAAAGGAAATAAGAGTTACCAATATTCATGTTTGTAGAATTGACTGCAAATAAAAACAATTAATTTTCAAAATAGCTTCTAAAAAATGATAGTTATTTTGGAATCATTTAGATCTGCAAATAAATTCCATGCCTTGAAGTTTTCTTTGATGAATGTTAAAAGTTTGGAAAAGAAAAAAAAATGACAAAAAATATATTTTATAACAAAACAATATTATTATTTATACAGTAAGCACAAAATATAATTTCATGTTATCTTGCATTAAAAAAAAATAAAATTACCTTAATAGGCAAGGTATAAAACTTAACATGTGTGATTGTTATCTCAAAAGACAATTAACCTCAATTGTACCATATTCATTGTACTTTAATGACAAATGGCACATTCAATTTATTACTATAACTAACAAAATTTGCATTTTTTTCATTATTCAATCCATAACATTAAACACACACATTTAAGTTTTCTTATGAAAATAGATTTGTTAACGCAACATATTTATAGTTAGGTGTTAAAATATAACTTCAATTATGTTTAATTTTTTATGTGATATTAATGAAAAGAAATAACATACTTTCTAATATTTTTGGTGTTAATAGTCTCATAATTATTTTTTTGCAGGATCATGTTAATTTTATTAAAAAAAATGCTAAACTAAATTATATGTATTAAATATTAATTGGAGAATATATTTTTATAGAAGTAAAAATTTACTCTTTAGAATGAACTACAAATATTTGTTTACACACACAAAAGAATTTAACACAACAAAAATATAGGCAACTATCAAGGAAAATTGAATAAAAAAAAAATGAATAAAATAATAATATGACTATGCTTACTTTTGGAACTTTCTGTATGAAACTAGAAATTCCAAGTGACATGCCAAATAATATGGCTTTTAAATTGCAGTCCCTGAGATACTTGGTAATTTTCTTTTGTTCCTCTCTAGTGCATAACAGATGTCTTTCCAACATTTCTTTAATTCATAGACTGAAAAATGACAGAACATATCTTGTTAAAGTTATTTTAAATGTATTGCTAGATATACTGGTTACTTATTCGATATTTTAAATTTTTGTATTACATAAATGCAAATTAATATATATTCATGTACCATAACAAAATAGTTCAACATGGATCATTACAGAAGTTAAAATAATTAGCAATAAAATATATTATTGGAAATTGTTAAGAAATCATAAAAGTAATTTAATTTAAAACAAGCAATATAAAACTTTTTTAAAGTCAATTTCTACTTAGGTCAACAAAGAAAATTTTATTTACTTGTCATTAAATAATTACAATTGGTATATATATGTATATACATATGACAGAATTACAATATTACTTCCTACTTAGGTCAACAAAGAAAATTTTATTTACTTGTCAGTAAATAATTATAATTGATATAAATATGTATATACATATGAAAAAATTACAATATTAAGTAGCAAAATAGATTTAGTTATTCATGTTTCAGCTGGTCAAACATTTCTATAAAAAATGTCACCAAATGTTTCAGTTTAGTATTTGCACCAGTATTTTATATTTTTTAAAGTTAGTGCAGCTAACTTATTTATGATTAAGAATTTAAAATTGCTTTTTTTATATTATTTTGAAAAAATAACTCAAATTTGCAATATTTTAGGACATATTCTTTGGCAAAAATTGTCAATGGGATAACAGATTAGTAATGAACTTTGTTATGTTACAAATAATTATTGGCTATAGCTTACATTAAAGCATAGTTGCTTAAGCAGTAACTAATAAATAATTTTTTTTTTTCCAAATTTAGATCCTGCTAAGTACCTTATATAAGAGAAATTTTTTTTCCCAAATATAAACTAAAATTAGTTCAATTTAATTAGTGAATTAATATTTGAAAACTCTGTATTAACATCAAGTGCCATTCACTATAAGTTTTAAAAAAGGGTATTTGAATTTGAGTATTTGTTTATTTACATACATATCTTCTTAAATATAAATATATATATATTTATATATATATATATATATATATATAAACAAAAATATTATATGGAGAATGTGAACTAATAGTAGGAATTCAATAACTAAGCAATTTAAATCTCCTGTTTGTTCACATCTCACAATTTGGTGTGGAGTCTGACTTCCTCAGTACACACATGTCATAGGTACCCAACCATTAAAACAAAGAAAGGACAAAGACAGGAGAGAGAGAAAATACATCCATGCCCTGAATGCGGATTCAAGCCCAAAACCTCCCTATCCATAGACAGGCATGCTGACCACTAGACAGGGTGGGCGGCTATTGAATTCTATTTATAATATGAATTTTATACACTTTAGAATTCATATTATAAATATGAATTCTAAGATATACAGTAACTCATAAAGACAAAGTTTTCATCACACTATACATAAGAAAACTACAAATCATATTAAAATATAGAACACAAAACTTACCAGTATATCGCATTTCAATGGATATTTCCATCCAGGCCTTTTAATTTTATTCCGATTTGAATAATCCTTGCCAAAAACATCATACAACGCTGGAATTTTCTCAACAGTATTAATGAAACTGATGTTAAATTCAGCATCATCTCTCATTTGTGATGACAAAAACTCAATCAGAAACGGTAGATACTAGTTGCTCAAGTGATGCTTACACGTTCCAGACAAATACTGATCCAATGTATATGCACAGCACAGAAAGAAAAGTTTTTCAACATAATATGGTGCTGCCTTTCTGATGTCGCTTCAGTGTGCGGGCTGTTTAAACTGGTTCATTTTAATTAATGAAACAAGTGCTGCAAAATGACATATTTATAAAAGTAATTTTTCTTAATAACTGAAAAATAAATGTTTTGCATTTTTCATGTTACGAGATATCACATAATAATACAGATATAATGTTGAGGATTAATTATTTAGGTAGTGTTAATTATTTGCTTTTTACTTTGAATATTTTATTTCATCACTTTCATACTCCACATACTGTTTTTTTTCCCTTTATTTGCCGAATAATGAAAATAATTAGCATTTTGTCAACTACATGTATATAAAATAGTTTTTAATGATACCAGTTTTGTTATTTAATTTTTTGATTATCAAGATTAGAGTTTGGGATTTATCTATTTGTTTCAAGGACTTTTTCTAATGACACATAATTATACCTCAGTAGCTATGAAGGCTCTTCCCAGAAATTAAATGTATAATGGATAATCTTAAACTCCTTAACAATAGTTTTCAAATGTTAGATTATACGGTATGCAATGTCTTTTATCTTGGTAAAATTTATTGCAAAAATAAGTCAACAGATATTTCAAAAATCGTAAGAATGATACAAATAATATAATTTATAATTCTAGTTCATTATGCTTATACTTCAGAAATGCTACTTAAAAATATTTGCCACTTGTTTTATAAAATAAGAGGACCAATTCAAACAATAAATGAATATCTAAATGAAATATTTATGATTAAACATTCAGAAAGCAAAATTTTACATAAAGCAATAAATACAAAAATGTTAAAAATTTACAAAACAATAAATGGCCGTAACATTTTTGTAAAATAATAATATGAAACAATTGATAAGGTTTAAAGATACTTTTCCTATTAATTTTTAAATTGTGATACTAAATTTAACTTTAAGACTTAAATAGTTAAAAAATAACTAAACACACATATTAATTAAATGTATAAATACTTGAAACTGAGATTTCATTATCCTGTGTTGTGCTCTTTTCAGAAAACTTAAGCTCATTAAATGGTGTAGGAAATTCTGAAATGCATTCTTGATCCATTTCGCTATTAGAATCATTGCAGTATTCTAAGGCAGATAAAAACCAGCTGTTGCATAAGTTCAAATGATTATGCTCAGATTTATCAAGTTTTGGTGCAATTTGGTTAGATTGTAATAAAGGATCAAACTCTGCCATATCTAAAGAATTCCTGGATAAAACACAATCATCATCAGTAAATGTAGCTTGATCATCATCATCTGTACATTGTGATCCAATACTTATATTATCAGGCACCTGATGGTGTTGCCAGGTGCCACCTAAGCATGTTTCTGAATCTTTACAAACTTCTGATGTAGTGCACCTAAAATGTTACAAAATAACTAGCATATTAGATATAATTCTAGAAAATGGACTATTTTCTTCTGATTACAATTTAAAATAAAATATTTTATGGCTATGAAGATTATATATAAATTAATATTAATTATATAATACTAATGTATTTCAAAAAGACAGAGGCTCACATAATATAAAATTTATGATGAAATCAGACAAAATATTTCAATAAAATTAATAATTCTAAAAATGGCAGCTAATTGAGTATCTTTATCAGTCAACAATTACATTTATGTTTAGTGCACAATGATTTCATTCTGATTCATTCAATAGGATGGTATTAACACAAAATACCAATTTTATATAACTTTTTATTAAAAAATATTTAATAAATAGTTTTCATTTGAACTATTTTATCATAAATCAAATAATAAGTGGAAAATTAATATTGCTTTTCTCAACAGCATAATTTCAAGGAATTATATAAGGAAGACATAAATTTCTTTATGTTAATTTCTAAAATTAATATCTTAGTTCTAAAAAATATATAAAAATTCCTAAGATCATGAAAACTATAAATAATGACAAATTAAATAAAATTTATATAACTTTATAAAGATTTATAACAATATAATTATTTCACACTTAAATCACACAATTCAGAATTTTTTAAGGTAAACTAAGTTAGAAAGAATTTATTTTTGAAAATTATATAAATATGTTGCATAGTAATTTTTCAAAATATGTTTATTGCATGAAACACAAATAATTATATTAAAAATAAAACCATATAAATGAATTCGATTTATAAAAATTGAAGTTCTTTATACTGTTTCAGTACTTTTAACACCCAAATGTAATCAATGTCATCCATAAATTTTAAGAGATACAGGTGATTTATTATTATAATGTCTATACTTAATAATATAAAGATTTTACAATAAATTTTCATGGAAGCCATGCTATTAACAACCAAAACTTTTTACAGCTAGCTAAGATACAGCAAGCTATTAATAGTTTTGATATTTTCAATGAAATAATATCAAATTAAAATCTCAATTTGTAATTTCAAATTTATTGTAGTATATAAGATTTCTGTTACAAACAAACATGACGCATTTACATGTATGTGCTAATTAAAAGACCATTTTTTCATAAACTTGAAATTAAGTTTTTTAAGAATTATAATATATAAGTTCTTGATAGATAATAATGATTAACATAAAACTGTCCTTAAAACTGAAAGTTTAAGAAAATACTTACAATACAAATGTATGGCAGAATATTAATCGAAGTATTCCTAATATAAAACTGAAATTCCTGAATAATTATTCTTGACATTTTCTAACATGAAATACTTTTTTACAGATATATATATATATATATATATATATATATATATATATATATATATATGCACACAAGGAGGACAATAAAATTCTATATCACTTTTTATTTTCAAATATTGAAAATTACGATCAATAAAAAATGTTTTGTATAGGGTATTAAAAATAATTATAATAAAAAAGTACATTAAAAAGTAGTTATGAGATGCAAGACATTTCACAGCACCTTTAGTAATAAAAAGTTCAGAAATTAGCAATCGCATAATGAGAATTAAATGATATAAGGAAAAAATAAATACTAAAAATTTGTAAAATATACCTTGGTTACTAAATCAATATGATTAATTTAAAAATAAAGTGTAATATGCGATATTCCAACATAAATTATTAGAAGGTAAATTATTTACAGCAAAATTAATATGCCATCTTTTAATATATGTGTTATAATAAAAGTAAATCAAGAAAAGAAGAAAAAGCTTTCCTTTTTTTAAATAACAATATATTTAAAAACAAAACTACAAAAACTTTTTCATCTTTTTAATGAGTATTATTATTATTTTTTTTTTTTAAATTTTACATCAAGAGGTATGCAATAGCAACAATAGCTTTCTGTTAAAATTCCTATTTAACAAAAAAAAAAAAAAAATTTCTAGAAATTCGACTAAAATATTAACAACACAAAGTGGTAAAATTAGTTCAATAGAAGTGTCTACAACTTTTTATAGATGAAAGACTAGTGGAAAAAAATTTTTGAACATTAAGTTTTGTCGATTGTATAAAAAATAAAATCTTGCCAACATCTCAAAAAGGAGAATTTACTGAAAATTTCTAGATTGAAGATTATTTAGTTAATGTATTTAAATTTAAACTTATTAACTGCCCATGACATGTATAATAAAATTACTACTTGCAACTATAATTTGATACATAGGTAGATTTGTATTAATCATAAACCATAATTGTAAAAATCAAAAACCATTTAATTCCTATTTTTCTTAGTTTTTATATTTCAAAAACTAAAATTTAATAAAATTAAAAGGTTTTAGGTATTATGTAATTTCAAATACTTTAAAAATGTGAGCAAATTTTTCATTAGATTTATAGACCCTATCAAATATAAACAAAACTTCTCTAATAAAAATTTGTCAAAATTAAAGAAATATACTTAAATTTTATACTTAAATAGGAAATAATTAGACCAAATAATTTCAATATATGAAATAGTTTCATGATATAAGATGCAAACTGCATATTATGTATGTATATTTTTAAATATCAAAAAATATATAAAATATTCTTTTTTCTTTAACTACTTACAAATATTTTATATAGGGAATATCAATTATTATATTAAATGTTTACTTTATACAGTAAGAACTATTGTAGTTACAGTTTATTTTTCATAAGTATTAAAAACAACTTTTCTAAAAAAAATACTAAAATATCCTATTAAATATTTCCAGCAGATTCAAAAAGATAGAGCAATTGCTTTGAATCAAAAATCATGAAATTGCTTGAAATAAAAAATTTCAAGCAATTTCACTTATGCATACAATAATTCTGCATTCATGACTACTTTTCTAAGCAGAGAAAAGTATTAAAATATTATTAACAAAAGTTTTTAAAAAAAAAAAAAACAATTGCTTTAACAATTGTAGTCACCTTTTATTGTGTCACATCAAAAAATGATTAATTTATAAACTTATTGTATGCATTTATATTTCATTGTAAATTGTTTAAAAATGGTTCAGTGGTTTGAAATTTTTTTTAAAAAAAAAAAAAATCTGCATTTTTTAACATATTTATGCATATTTTTTTTTAACAATCTGATAACATGTTTCTAGGAAAATTTTCTTAGGAACATGTTGTCAGATAGTTAAATTGGAATTCCTAAAAATTTCTAGGAAGTTTAAGTTATTCTTTTATTTTTATTAATGTAATTTTAAAAAAAAAAATGAAAAAATATTATTATAGCTATTACAATGATATAATGAGAATTTTTTAATAATTTCAAATTATTTCCTAGGCATAACAAGGTCTATAAAGACCTGCTAAAATAAAATAATTCAGAGCAAAAAAAAAAAAAAAAATAATAATAATAATAATAATAAATAAATAAAATAAAATACAAATGTTCCTTTAAAATGCCATAAATCAAAACTATTTTTGCAGTTTTGGAAAAAATCATTGCAATACAAATAACTAAAGCATTTGCAGTAAAATTTTTAAAACAATATTACCTTTTATTATTTACAATAGTCATTGAATCTAACACAGGTAATGGTTGCAAACAAGTTTGTAACTGTAGAACATCTTCATTAGAAGACTTGGGTGGATCAACTGATAATAAATTATCAGGAGAATGACTTTCCTACAAAAAATTATATATAAGTACAACTCAACAAAACTGCTTAATCTTTAAAGCCAGGACTAATTTAAAATTTTAAGATAATATTAATTGATTAGCACATTGACTCAAATGATATTTAAAATAGCACAAGATAAAATAGTTACTGAAAAATTATGATATATTATAACATACATTAATTCAAAATAAAACAAAATCTCTCTTCTACAACAAATAAAAAGCACAGAAATTTTGTTAAACTACAGTTGATAGAATAGCAAAAATGTTAGAGAATCATTGTTGGGGAAAATACTTTTGAGATAGTAAAACATCACTAACAAATAAAAGTAGTAATATATGGTAAGTATTGGTAAGGAAGAAATCTTAAAATGCAAGAGTGGCAAAATGAGAAAATATATATTATATCCTGCTTATCTGTAGCTCATTCTAACACAAAAATTGCTAGATATGTTATCAAAACAAAATTCCTAATTAAGTTTAGTTGTGTGATTTTCAGTAATTCAAATTAGCAAAACACAGGATTTTTTTAAATTAATATTGATATTATTTATAATTTTAAAAACAATTTTCAAAAAAATTGTGATATAGGAATATTTATAGAAAAGTTTTTCCAAAAAAATCCTTAATAGTAAAAACTTGATATGTAGAGAATTTCAATAAATAAAAATTTAACTTTATCATGTATGCTTCAAATAAAACTACTAAAATAACATAAACAAAACTGAAAACAAAATATTTTGTGAGAAGATTTTAAAGACAAAATTTAATAAATCATAACCCAATTTTTAGTCAAAATATCCACAAAATTTTATAAATTATGTGTTAAAATTACTACAATTTACATTTCTACAATATACATTTAATATTTCAAAAAGCCATAACACCAAATTTCTTAAATGCTACGAAAAAGTCCCTTTAAAAAAATTAATCAAAACTAGAGTCTGAAGGGAAGGTTAAATAAAGACACGGGAAGAAAGGAAGAAAAGCACAACATAGCAATATTTTGATCTTATGAATGTCAAAATCATGAAAGAAAGAGGATGGAGTATCCAAATGATTAACATTTCAATAGTTTAGATGACAAAGGAACAGGAGTTGTAAAGCCCAGCGCACCAAAAATAGTTGTGGAAAGGAGTTTCTCGTATGGAAATAATTTTAAAATACTGTTGTTTTTCCAGAATATTATGAAATAACTACCAGCAAGTGTCATAATTTGATCATGGCTGGATTACTGCCAAGAGAGTATGGATTATTGTTCTGTGATATTGCCAAATTTGAATTAATTGAAATTCAATCAATGTCATGTGGATAGGGAATTAATGGGCTGGTGAGGGTCATATTGAATAACATGCAGAATCTCAATGCTTTCCCATAGTTGATGACGAAGAGGACAGATTTATTGAGATCAGCCTTTCAAAACCATACAACCATATAAGAGACTATTAATCATGAAATAGTCTTGTTTGCAGCACATCCAATGGAATGAGGTTTTGACACCATGTACTGGAAATCCTAATGTCTGTAGGACATAAGGAATTTTAATATCAACCACACTAATTGCCTTCCAACAGGACTTTGCATAGATAGTGAATCATATTCATTATATGGCAAGTGAAGAAACACAGGATATTCACAAGCACTCACCCGACAGACATACATACAGAAGGTGGAAACAGAGCATCCATTATCAGAAAGTTGTACAACACTGGTTGAACATTAAACCTTATGATTTGAAAATTACTGTTCTAATATTAGGGCATGGTAAGTGCAAAGTTACAAGGTTTGGAACACCACAGACTATCATTATGGCAAACATTATTTCGGCTGCCAGTGAAAATGCAGGATAGATAATGATAACAATTATGGTGAGTCCAATAAAAGAGCTGTCTACAGGATAAGGCACAATGTGGTTTTTATTGAGTCTGGATTCTGTATGCAGTATTTTGATAACCATACATGAATTTAAAAGCTCCGAGAAGAATGCTTGTTGCTAGGTTGTACTCTATAGCAGTGTTTTTCAACTGAATTTACTCCAAGGACCGATAAAATATTTTGGCACTTTCGCGCGGACCGGTAATATTAATATTTCGACCCAGTGCACAATTTTTCCCAAAAATAAATCATGAAGACATACATAATTTTTAACGCATTTTGTTTGTTATAATTTACATTTGTATATACACCTTACTTATAATATTGCATCGAGAATAAAAGCACCAAAACTTAATTAAAACTCCAAGAAAATTCCAACTTGAATGATATATTTATTTTTTTTAATTAATATATAAGCCAAAACAACAATGAGTCGAAATATGAATAACGTAAGTAGATACCAAATAAGCAAAAAATAATTTACCAAAATAAAGGATATATAAAAACTAAAATTAATGAGATTGCTGCTGGTCTTTGTTGCTGACTGAACTGTCAATCCTAGGCTTTAAACCAGTTACAGCAATACGTAAAGCAGGCGCAAGAGCAAGTCGATTTCTATGTTTAGTCTTAATAACAGTCATAGCCGAAAATGTAGTTTCACACAAATAAGTTGAGGAAAAAGGCTATAAAATCTTCAACGCTTTTGCATGAAGATTGGGGTATTCTGTTGCAGTCTTTATCTAGAATTGATATATATTTATTGAATTGAACTGTGATTTAAGTCCTAGATCTGAAAACAGTTCAATATAAGTTCTGTTTCCTGGACTGTAGTGAGATGGTTATCATAATTATCAATAAATGGATTGATTATCCACAGATTACCTGAACGTACATCTTCTTCTGGGGGATAATACTGATCAAAAGCAATTGATAGTTCTTTTAAATGCTCCAAAATAACGCTCTCTGATCCCTGTCATTAGTATTAATGTAATCAAAGAAAGAAGCAAACATATCAAAAGTGTTTTCTTCCACACGTTTATACCAGAGTTTCAATTTCTTTTTGAAAGCATCAATCTTATTATAGAAGTTAAAAACGGTACTGGTTTTACCTTGAAGACTTAAATTTAGTTCATTTACCAGTGAAAATATGTCTGATAGGTACGAAAGCAAGGCTACCCATTCTTTGTTCTAAAAATGTCTGCTCAAGAATGATCCCTTTTGATTTAAAAAAAATTGTACCTCATTTCTCAATTCATACAACCACTTAAGAACTTTTCCTCTGGATAGCCAGTATACTTCGGCGTGTAACAATAGTTGTACATGATCTGATCCTATTTCTTGACATAAAGTTGTAAACAATCTTGAATTAAGGGCGTTACTTCTGATAAAATTTACAATTTTTACCGATTCCAGAAGAATGTCATTCAGTTGTGGGGACAATTTCTTTGGTGCTAAATGTTCGCAATGAATAATGCAGTGTGTGACTACTAATCCCTCTGATGCTACGTCTGTTATTCTCTTTGCAACACCTGTATGTCTTCCAGTCATAGCAGCAGCGCCATCAGTACACAAACCGATGCATTTTTTCCAGTCAATGGAGTTAGTTTCAATATAATTATTAAGGCCTTAAATATTTCAGCACTTGTTGTTTGGGATGGTAGTTCGATACAGCACATCAATTCTTCTCTAATATCATTGGTTGCATAGTCAATGTAAAGAACATAACATAATAATATGGCATTACTTGAGACGTCAATTGACTCATCCATTTAGACAGCAAACCATTTCGATTTATGCATATTTTGGAGTAGTTGACTTTCTATGTCGTACGATAACTCACATATTCTTCGTCCAATAGTATCATTGGACAAAGGCAAAGCTTTCATTTTATCTGCAGCAGATTGGCCCAACACTTCAGAACACACATCTATCAAACATGGTTTAACAAGATCTTCAGCAACTAAGTATGGGTTTTTAGATTTGGCAATACGCAGAGCAACTAGATAAGATGCTTTTAAAAGTGATTTATCAACCGAGAAACATTTTTTAAAAGCATCCTTTTGAATTTTCGTCTCCAAACTTTTTCTCCTGAAAAAGTCCAGGGGTTTGCTTTCCAGTTGTGGGTGCTTTGTTTGTAAATGCTCCATGAGCTTGGAAGGTTTCATGCTTTCATTGGAGAGAACATCTCTACAAACAACACATTCAGGTTTTGGACATTGAGGCCAGAGGACAAAACCATATTTCAAATAATCTGCAATGTAGTGCCTTACAAAGCTTTTTCTTTTTTTGGAAGATTGTGGACTATATTCACTTTCATCTGTATTCGAAGGGGCGGACGACGTACTTGGTTTTTGAAAATCCTTTCTTTGCACGAAATTTAGTAATGTGTGTTTCGTTTCCTTCTTACTCATTCTGGTTATTGATTTTATGTACCTAGAGTTACAGAAATAGTAGTTATAGCATAATATTAAATTACACTGATAAATAGTTTTCAAGAATTGCCCAAGTGTACAGAATAATCAAAATCAAAAACAAAACGTGATCAAGATGCCAGACGCCTTGAACACTGCGATAGTCAGCCTTCAAGTAATCAGGAATACGCAAGGCACCAAGGCAGACAGGCGCATCCTAACTGGTGTTCAAAGCAGTGTTGCCAGAACAATTTGATTAAAAGGAATAAGTCGACAGTTCAAAATATAATAGATTTCCTAGAATAGTAAAAAAGAGTGCCGAGGTACCGGCAGTTTGTTTTTTTTAATTTAGGCAAAGGGTAATTTTGAAAATTTCATAAAAACTCAAAATAGTAACACATTTGGTGAGTAAGGTGACAACGTAAAAGGACTGCTGAATAATAATAGATCTAGTATAATTATAATAGACTGGCAATGCTGGTGGTACGGCATTTTATGAAACGTGATTGGGTACATAGTTGTCAGTTCATTGTATTTTTCATCAAAGATTACATTATTTTTTAAACTAGTAAACTATTATTATTGTAATGTAGGTACTGTATCGGTGGTCGGCCTATAAAAGCTGGATATTTCGCGGATCGGTAAATATTTCTTGCGGACCGGTGGTTTAGAAACACTGCTCTATAGCATCATAAGGGCCCAGCACCTGTAGTGATGATATAATTACAAGACATGCAAGTCTCTCATTCAGACCAATAGTAATTTGAATGGCAATAGATTTGACAATTTTTGGCTGATTTCCCTCTTTTTGAGACTTGCAAAATACAATATTTTAACAAGATAATTCAAGAAGCATATGCCACACAGCATGTTCGATACAGAGGATATTTAACTAACCCTTCTGATAGAGGGTATTTAACTAATCTTCTGGTTTGCAGTCTCCAGATATTTTGGCAAATTTAAGCAAATGGTCATGTGTCATTGAGAGATTTTCTTGCCATTTTTTTTCTTGTTACATATATTGATGAATGATATGAAGGAAACATGGAATGACATGTCAGTTTTTGTAATCCAAGATTAGTTTAACTCTGTCAAACCATGTAAGGATCCTTTTAATTGCAGGAGCTGGCAACTATTTGTCTTAATTTTGCACCTCTGTAAACTTACAAACTGTTTGCAAATTTATTTGAATGGAATACTTTTAAATGCAATAACTTTGCTTTATTATTTTTTCTTATTTGCTTTCTATCATGCTTAGGGTTGTAACTTGATGAGCATCAGGATATATATATACCATATTTTTCTGTATATAAACCCCAGATAAAGTGCTAAAAAAATTTTCAAATTTTGTTGCACTTATTATACACCGCTACAGAGAGTTTGATAAAAAAAAAACAATCTTTATCAAAAAAAGATTCTAATAGTTTTAAAGTGGCATATATGTTGTATAAAATAAATAACAGATAGTGACACAACTCAGCTGATATATTTCAACTCTATAATTAGATTTACCCAATTAGGTTCAAAAATAAATTTAATTCCTCAAAAGGATATCACTGTTGCTATTGTCTTTACCTGAATTATTTCGTTCTAAAAATGTTCATGTTTATATATCGTTATATAGATGAAAAAGTTACAAGGTTGATTTTAATCTGAAAGATATGAAGAAAGCAATTAAGAAAATGGTAACAAAAGGACTAATGTAAGAAGAATACAAATATTGCACACTATGAAGAAAAATTTATCCAATGCACAATTAAAAAGGATCTAATTCTTTCATATAAACATTAACAAAAAAAGCATTGTTATTTTAAAATATGTATAAACTTGTTTCATAAGATATTAAAAACTAAAAAACGATAATTAATCTAGAATATACTCAGGATTATTGTTTTGCTAACTAACTGCTTGCTTTTTGTCACATGTTTATTACACTTATGTTATAAGGTTAGCTTAGTTTTTGCTCAATAGTCCTTTTTTGCACACAAGGGGTAATTCACTAGAACTTACAGTTTAAAGCGGATTCCAAACCACTACATACATCCAATCCACAGGTAGGACTCAAACCCATGAACTGTTGAACTGAAAGGAAGAATGGTAACTATTTGGCAGCATGTTTGGCCTTTTGGCAATAAGATGGATACAAGCAGATATTTTTCATAATATTTTTTCGATTCAATTTATCATATTTTTTTTATGATACTGTACATTTTTATGTGATATAACATTAGAAGCAGTATATATTTCAGATTATTTCCTGGAAAATGCTGAGGATTATATGGCTCTAAGGATAATGTAACTTTTTTTCTTTATTACATGAAAAAAGTCTTTGTAGATAAAACACTGCTGCAAATTTAAACAGGAAAATATGGTAATTTATATATATATATATATATATATATATATATATATATATATATATATAATGGGTGATTATAAAATAATATCTCAATATGCCTCTGAATGTATCTTATTTACAAAAATTGAATGAAATTTCGGTAGACTATATTTTGAGATATGAGTTCCAAAATCACAAGTAAAACAATAGTTAAACTTGAACAGTTACAACTGCAATGACTAAGTAGTAACATCTATTTTTAATTGGAAAGTGATCCTCAAAGCAAAAACACAAAATGTTAAAAATGTGTCTGTACCATGAAAATTGTTGGTTCGTTGTTGAATAAGAAGAAAAGTAAAAGTCACCAATATGGACAGTGAAGTATCACAGAGAAAATCAATTTACAATTTTACAAATTTTACATATGATGATGTTACTTTGCAAGTGACAGATGGTTAATAGAATAAAAGCACTTACCATGCCGAAAGGAATATATTATACCTAAATGACACTTTTTAAACACATGATTGAGTTCTGCAGCATGGTGCACAAAGTTCTTCCAACTCACATTATCAATAAAAATGAGTTTTATATGCAAAATGACCAGCTTTTATTTTCATCATACTAGATAAGAAATGAACTTAATAGTTGTAGTTGGTTATCAGTAATTAAAAAATTTTGGGACACACTGCGGAAGTATTTTTTAGAACACAGTGCAGAATCTTATACAGAAGAATTCTACAGCTGCAAAACATGAAAAGTACTACTTGCACTTTGTTTATCACGTAACAGATTTTGGCAAGTCTTGACAGCAATGTAAAGTCAGTTAGGCTAAGATCAACTGCATCTGCAACCAGTTACTTCAAATACTAAGTCTCATACAACCTGGGCCAATATATGAATCTCGTAGAAGAAAATGATTTCTTCAGTATATATACAATGTCTCTACATTATTTTGTGTGTCAGTTAAAAAATATTCATGATTTTTTTACATTGTTTTTCTTGTAAGCATAATTTTCATTGCTAAGAAACAAGTTACAAAATATTCATTTCATAGTGCCTTTTCTTTCACCTAGTGTGATGATACCAATCATGACAATGTCTTATGATAAACAACAAAATCAAGCACAGATTGATAACTTTTTCATAATAAACATATTTAGAAGAAGAATTAATTTAGTTGAAGACTTAGCATGAAGTGATTAAAAAAGAAACACTCTGTCAGATGCATCGTGTTTTTTTTTTTTTGTCATTTCATCTTAACTTGCCTATTGCCAGAAATTTTTGCATTACAGATATTTTGCAATGGAGATCACATTGTAATAAAACAATATAAGTGTTGCCATTTGAAATTATGCGACTGAAATCATTGTTGTTTTTTATATTAACTTGTAGCATATACCTCAAAATTTCTCAAACCAAATTTCATTCAGTTGTTGTAAATGGTATAACAAAAAGAGCATAGCTACTGGAATAGTTTATTTTATTTATTTTTTTATAACTAATTATATATAGCAATACATACACAAACAATATTGTTTATTTTAAAAGACAAAACTTTTGTTTTTAAATACTTACTTAGTTATTTAAGAAAAGTAAGATTATAAAATTATAGGATTCATATATACAATTTTCATACAAAATTGACAAAAATTAATTCAATAGCCATATAAAGTAACAAATAGTTGCCTCAAAAAATTTCACGAAAACTTGGCTGGTAAATAAAGGAAAAGAACTTGCAGCAAACTGCAATAGTTGTAAAGCACCAAGTCTCCTTTCTTCAATTACTGTAGGATCAAATCTACCTAAAATATTAAAATCAAAATTTTGTTGAGGAAAACTCTTAAAATCTTTATTTTTAATAAATTTTAAAGAAAGCAAATACAAAAAATTGAAAGTATATGAGCCAATTAAATAATACTTTAGTTTAGTTGTCTGATAATAATACTTGTTCTCTCTTTTCAATATACAACGTGTTTATAATTATTTAAATTGAGTAAATGAATATAAATTTAAAATAGATAAAGGATATTTAAAGTAGTTAAGCTTCATATTATAATACAAATACTATTAAAGATAAATACTGCTTTTTCATAAGACTTCTATGAATCTTTCTTTGACAAACATTTTTAAATTTTTATCTTCACACAATAAGATAATTATCAGTTCATAATAAAATAAAAGTAGCATGGGTACTTTGATTAAAGTGATTCTACATCTATTGTTGTTTCTGATCGCACCTGATGTAACCTTGCTACTCCAAATCCACAAACCCCTCAATCCTCACAAAATCAAGAAACAGCAGGGGATTACCATGAGCTCTATTTGATTCAATTTCTAATGAGGGTAGTAACATGACCAAATTGGATTTTCTTTAAATTTGGTACAAAGCAAATTTAAAGGAATTTTGACTTGACAGGTAATAAATAAAAGGAAATTCATCACAATGACATAAAATATCCAAATTTTTAGTGATCTGATCAGATATTTGTAGTAGCATGTGGCTTAACATTTGCCAAAGACATGAAAAGAGCATAAGTTGCATTATATATATGCATAATATCAATCATATGTTTTCTATCAATTGTATTAATATGATACAGAAGTATTAAATATCTCAGTGGAAACTGTTTTTAAAATAAAAATAATTGTTTAAATAAATAGAATGAAAATAATACTGTTTAAAAAGAAGTAAAAGTACAGTATGCCAAGAAATTGAGGCTGAAATCAAGTCTTTCATGACTTTACTACTAATAATAATGAGGCAAAATTTCTAGAGGAAAAATATTGAAAAAAATTAATGTTTTTTTTTTCTGTTTGGGAAGGGATATTAGTTTCTGCTTAGTATTTTTTTGGTTTCTCACTCCTTCTAAAAATACTTTACTTTAAAAACAATCCTTTGAATACAATAGTTGATTTCAGCCACCTTAGTAACAATTCTTCTCAAAGAGGGAGTGGAATAAAGTTTGAGAATTGTGAATTTATTAAACTCATTGCTATTTGATGGAAATGAATTTACTTTTGTTATTCTTTACAAAAACAGATATTCTACAGGTACCATTTATTACAAACACCAAACCATTGTATAGCATCTCATTGACTTCAATGCCAATAAAATAGAAGCAATTCAAACTATTCATTATATATTTAAGCAATATATCTGTAAGAAATTTATTATTTCCTTTCATGGGAAAGGGAAAAACATTAATTTATAGAAATATCAAACTTTCAATCAGAATAAGTAATAAAAATATACAAATTTTGCCTGTCAAAATAAAGTGCATAATTAATTTGAGTTATAGATTGAAAAAAAAGTACCCTTTATTATGCATTTTGATGGAATTTTGAAAATCCTACATAATGCCTAGGTATTCAAATTCAAAAGCACATAAGATACTTTAAAGTTACATAAAATATTTTTATATCAGCTGTTTGCTCTATCCAAGCTTTCTCACAATGACATAATCCTTTTTAGTAGCACATATTCTTACATCAATACCTTTATATCAAATTCTGGTACATCTGTGAGTACAAAATCAGGAAATGCAAAAACATTTTTGGGATCCAATATCCAAAATACATCATTTCCTTGCTTTTCATTTTATCAACATTCCTGGTTTTCTTCAGCACATACTCAATTACACCAAAAACCTTTTATGTTTATTAATTGTCCAATTTCAAAAAGTGAGGCCACAATTATACCTGTACTTTTTCACTTGTAGGTGTAGAATCTTTTTAAAATTTTTGCTGAAAAGCCAAATGAATATCTTTTAAATCAGTACTATCAATTTGGTACTTTTTGTAATTACTATATTTATGTTCAGAGTTAATTTAAACCTCCACTTAAAATATTAACTAATCATATAGCAACAGTACTAATTTTAAAACGTTTTGCTTTACTAACACAAATTTTTCAACGTCTACATTTTCCCCTTTAAACGACATTCACCAAGAAAAAGTTTCAATAAATTCCTATCAAATTCATTTTTTAACAGATATATTTATATCATCAATTTTATGTTCAATTACTTCTACTTTAGATACTGTTAACAGATTCTCATTATATAGATAGATTTTTCAATTCAAATTCTGAGCTGTGTCAATAGTTATAGTATAAATAGATTTTTTAACTGAACTTTTTTTTTTTGGTAGTGGATAGTACCATATTTTACCAAATAAATGACAGCATTATGAAATAAATATTTTGTTGTGAGGATAACATATATTATATGGCTACACACCTAGTTCTTAAGCATAAAATTGAATATCAGTAGAATATGAAAAAAAAAATTAATGAAGAGAACTTATTTCTTAATATATGAAATCTTATTCCAAATATCCTTTATAATTGGCTATCCATAGAACATGAATAATGGCTGGCAATAACATTAAGCTTCATCTTTTTTGGTAAATAAAAAAATTTTATGGATTATATATTATAATTACAAATACGCTCAGAACAATTTTTTTTTTTTTTTTTAACTTCCACTAATACACTATGGTCAACTGTAAGTCTCAAACTTTATGTATATAAACCTGTTACCGTCTAATCTTTCTTATCTGTTACAAAAACTTACACAGCAATAATAAAAGAATTTTCCTTCTTCCTAAACCAAACACAGCTTAGTATGACAAAGGAATTCCCTTTCATTTGCTGGTTATATATTTTATAAAATTAACAATTTTGTTAGACCAGTAAAGTTGCAATTTGAATATATTATTTTTTTAACTCATCAGACATTTTAATAACATTGAGTAATGTGTATATTGAACTATCATATATGTGCATGAATGTATATTTATTTTTCTCATTAAATTGTCTATACTTTGATGATATAATCAAAGTGCCTATATTTGAATATGGCTTAACCACAATGCAAACGGAAGTCTTGCAGACTTTCCATATTGTTGGAAACAATGCCGAAGGGATTTTGCATATTGTATTAATTATAATATGGTATCAGGCATGGTAAAGAGCTCAGTTGGCAAACTATCCATCTTGATATCAATCCTTTTTGTTGGTCAAAAAGATCTGCATTTACTGATTTCATATTCACATAACAGTTGCTAAATAATATCCAAAATGATCACCTATTTCTCAGAATGAAAATCTTCAAGCATTGTAAACAACAATTGGCAATCACTGAGAAAAAAAATAATTAAAACACAATTATACAATTGATATAGAAATTACACATGACTAAAGAAATCAAATTCTTTAAAATGGTAATCTTCTCATTGTATATAAATTATAAACATCACTGCAATTGTTTATTATGAAATTAGCTGTTCTGAAATTATAATAATTTGCAAATCACAGAATATATATATAAAATTTCCACATGGTTTGGAATATATTCTTTCTTGTTATTATATTTTCAATAGCCAAAAATTAATTTTTAAGGAAAAAAAATTTTTTTACTTAAAATATTCATTAAAATACATCTTAAAAATTCAACTTTTATTTTCATTCATGAATTTTTATTTGATGAAATATTGTTTTCAAACAATTTAGAAATTTAATCTAAATGAGGATTTTCTTTGATAAAATGTCAGTCTTCTTATAAAATATGATGAAACAAACTTTAGAAAAAAGGACTTATGAAAAAAAACTTTATAATGAAAAAAGAAATTGGTTTTATAAAAAATAATGATTTTTTTCACTAAAAATCTTATAACCCCTTGTCTGCCACGGGCGTATATATACGACACGCTAAGACGATGCATTGACTGCCCCGGACGGATATATACGGCTTTCGGAATTACGCTTCTTTGCAATGCTCTGCTATTAGTAAAGCTAGACCCATGGGTTTGGAATGCAATAGAATGTCCTTGACATTGTTTAAAAGATGTGTTGTGATGATGTTACATCTATTCCAAAGAAGGGGCGATTTGGAGAGGGGAATATTTCTTGAAACTTTGGAAGCTGTTGCTTTTGTTCCATACGTTGCAGTTATTATTTGTGTTTGTTTTCGAGTAGTTCGTAACTTTTTATTCTTTTGCTTCCATTGTTTTTTCTTTTTCGTTTTGTGAAAATAAACAATTAGAATGGAAAGCATGTGTCTTCTTTTCCACTGAGACACCCCATAACTGTGCGCGCCAGTGTGAAAACTGGTGGCACTGGGGAGCGAATCAGGTAAGTTTTCCTTCGCAGGTAAGGGGTTAATAATAGAACATAAAGTGAAAAAATTCATTTAATTTTTTTAAAATTTACATTCTTATTAATGATAAATTTTATCACTATTGTTTGCTTCCAAAAACCTACAAATTTATAATAAAATCACTTAAAGAAATAAATTTGCTTTTAAAAGGTTTTTTTTTTTATGAAATTAAATATTAAACTTAAAATACAATCAAGAATGCAAAGAGAAAAAAATAAATTTAGAAGTAAACTGCTATTGTAAATGTAATATTGTTAAACATAATTAATTGTATCGATTTATATTTTTAAACCAAAGATCTAGCAATGGTTTATTATTTTATTTTTTTATCTTCGTAAGAACAGATGCTCTCATATTGTAAACCAAATGCAATTCACCAGCAAACAAGCCCAAAAGAAAATAATTTGATGGAATTAGTTTTCTGAAATTAAGTTGAAAGGAAGAGAATAATGTTTTAGTTTATTTAATCAAAAAGAAAAACCTGCAGGTATTGTGGGATTAATTGACAAGTTCATTCAGCAGGGGAAAAAAATGCATTTTGGATTTTTTAACAGAAGTTTTCAAAATGATTGTGAGAGGGGCAAACAGAACAGAAATTTTTTTTAAGCTTAAGTAGAAACTTAACTTCTTTCAAATAACAAATTATATTTCAAAAAGAAACAAAGGAAAACATGTAACTTAATTGATATTGTTACCAAAACAAAACCATACATTTTATTGATCATATCTCCTTTTATTTTAATTCCTGTTAAATAATACTAGTTAGACATAATTTGTTTTATTTTTTTCTCTTTTTTTATATTTATATTATGTAATCCTTTATAAAATATGATTATCCTTAAAGCCATTAAACGTATAAGTGAATAATAAGATCAAACGTAGCTTGTGACTTTGAAAATATGATATAATTTTAGCATTTAGCGCTACATTATTCATATTGATACATATATTACATCAATAACTTATACTTATTTTCGATTATAAAGTGAGCTAACATAAATTTTTGCATGTTTGAATTCAAGAATCAAAAGGAAATGAATGTAACACATTAAATGATTATGTTCAGGGGTAGGAGTACTGAATTTTTTTTTTTTTTCAGGGCAATATTTTCAAGAAATATCAGGACATATTTCAATCATTAAATAAAACCAATGTTACTTTTACATATTTATTTCTGTTTTATGAATATAACACATTTTAGAAAGGAATGTACTATTTTAAAAATTCTGAGTTTTTTTTAATTTTTAATACAACAATCTGAAAAATGATACAGAAATTTAAACTTTTTATACTGAACATTTTTTGAAAATTAGTAAATTGCATGATAAATGCTTTAAATTACAGTAAATTTATGTATAATAGAATAATGTTCATTTTGAACTGGATGCATTAGCATTTAATTCCGATAATTTAATACTGCAATTTTTTAACTTATTCACAGATGCAATCCTTGCATAGCAACAGACAGCATCATTTGTCTAACTTTCACATCACTCATATTATCATCACTAATAGTACATGCTATTTTTTTGGTTGCATTATCCAAGAGTTTTTGAGCTGCACACTGATTATCAAGCAATTTTTCTTTTCTTTCACAAGTTCATTAATTTTTTCTAACAGGTGTAATTATTTAAACTTTTTTTCACAAGTAGCTTCTATATCTTCCTCGTCCTTTCTTTTCTTCTTTAATTAAGTAATATCTTTTGATTTTTCCATATATGAGATATATTTTGCATGAGATTTCTGAATATAATGGATAATTTCTTTGGTATATGGAATGGAGGAAACAGAATTGCCATGCACTCAAATAACATCATGACAAATACATAAACTTTGAACTGTTAATTCCGATAAAGAAGCTCTTTGTCATAACAGAATTTTTAATCAAAAAACATCTTTCTGGTTGGGAATTTAAATTCAATAATTACTGACTGGCTTTAACAACTCTAGAAAGAGTAGGATATTTTATATAACCACCAGCATCTTTTATAGTGAAAACCGCATTCTAATATTTACAGATATTTTGGTCATTATCATAATCATTCACAAGCAAAGTTGCATCTTCACGCATGTAAAAAATCCACTCTTTATTCATCTTATCAAAGTCTGAAGAAGTTCACATGAGGAATATGTTGAATTAATCGGCTAAACGAACTCCTAGACTCTTCCTTTCTTCCATTATAAGGAGACAAACACTGGAGATCTTTGAATAAAGGATTTGTTATAGGAAGTTTTTGAAGAAAATGCTTTGAAATTGCTATGTAGTAACTTCTGACATTTTGTAGAAATGTTGTTTTATCCGCAAGCTCTTCTTGTATTGCTGTTGTACCATGACCTATTTCAATCTTGTTTAAATTTAACCAATTTTTTCCTGAATCAACATTAATTTGTAGCAACTTTACTCCTTTTTTTGTCAGATTTCTTCTGGATTTAAAAATTTAAACATAATACTGCGAAAATGTTCATTTAACTTACTGTACATCACTCTTTATAAGTACTTTAATAATAAAATATTCCTTTAGAACATAATATTGCTCAACGATTCTCTCACAAACTGACCCGAAAATTAACCAATGGCTCTCAACATGACGAAGGAAACAATGTCTAGCTAAGGTTTCTTCCAGTATTGCCAACTGTAAGGAACGATAATCTTCCTTCTTGCAGGAGATAGTTTGCAAAATTGATGAATATCTACAGCAAATCCATCAATATTACAATCAATTTTATCAATACCCTTACATAGTGCTCCATGGTTTATATATAAGCAACATGTACTCAAATCAATTAGCAATGGTAAACTTTGCTTACCCAGTCACTATTTATTTGCTTTAAAATAGCTAAATTAATTCTTGGTCCATCCATTGACAACTGCATTAATTTTTCTAAATACAAACCATTATTTTCAATAAAATTTAATATAATTTTTACAACTTTATTGGCTTCAGCATGCTTTAAAAAATATGAATCGAGGTAACAAATGACATTTTTCCTTGTTTATCAGATCAATATGAGAGGTAAACATCTGACTGTTTCTTTATTTGTTTTGTAGTAGTTTCATCGAAAAGCAAAACAAAGTATGAAGTGCCAATATCTCAAAACAAAAGAGTGTTGAAATATTGAGCAAGTCCAAAACTAATTATATATCTGAATTTTTTTTTCTTTTTGTCAGATAATTTTAGATTTTTTGCTAGGAAGGAATTAGCAAAAATTTTTCCGTAAATGTTAACTAAATTATTCAAAGATCAAAAAGAATAATTATTTTTTATTGCCACCAAAACTATAAAGGTTTCAGCTTTAATGGTTTTTTCTGATGTCATTTTGGGAAGCCATGATTTGTTATTCACTACTACAGTCAATGTTGATTGCAGTAGTGAATAACAAATCACTGGTTTCAATGAAGTTGATGACATGATAGTAAATAGTGTTTGACTCTTGTAACTGTTCATAGCTCTTTGGTATTTTAATCCATCTGCATGAGCAGGCACTTGTGTAAAACCCAGATTTGAAACACTGAATTTGCTTTTGCATATGAAGCACTCCACAGAATGTACATCGTTAACACTTCTGCATTATATCTTAATTAGGCATTTATTCCCATCTTGCAGTTCCAACAATTTATAGGAAAATTTTGTTTTCCCTGGCATTGTTAAAAGAAAATTAATTGTTTTCAAAATATAATTTCTAAACTTGCTAATAAACGTTCTTCAAAACGAAAATCAAAATCGTTCAAAATGGCGTGATTATCATTGCACGCATGTGCATAAACGTAATTCTCACAATTTAGCCATCATTGTAAATAGTTGAGCACTACTAAAAATAGAATCTTTTGTCAGTAAAAGCAGAAAATAGAACTTAATGTTAAACCCAAACGTAAATATTATTATGTCAAACATTTGTGATCAATGGCCAAAGATGAGGCCGAGATGAATATTTGGCTACCCTATTTCTAGTTAAAAAGAGAACAGAAAAGGGGGAAAAATTTCTCTTTCCTTTTGCATAGTTGAAAAAAAAATTACATTCCACAGGAAGAAAAATTTACTACTAAAAAATATAATAATTAAAATTAAGCTTTTAAAGGCATGCCAAAAAATTAAGGAATTCCAGGATTTATTTTGAAAAATAAGGACATTTCAGGACGTTTATTAAAAAATCGAGAAGTTTAGGAATATCAGGACAGCTCCGAACCCTGTTATATTAAAATTTCATATATATAAGTAAGATAAAAGACATTCATTAACAAAACTACTTACCAAAGAAGAGAGTTTTTGGAAGTGGGGGGAAAGTCCCTTTTAAATAAAGGTTTTGATGAATAGTACTCAAAGCTTTATGTAGTTTCTTAAAATCATTATAACGCTTCCAAACAATAACCTAAAACAAAAAGTTAAATAAAATTAATTTGCCTTTAAAAATACTTATAAATTACTATTCTTAAAATTATAATTCTTACCTCTGTCACAGCTTCAACAGAATTTTTAGGAAAAACCTAATTAAAAAATAATCTATTAAACATAAATTATGAAATAAGATTTAAGACTAACATTAATACTAAAACTATACTTATTTGTAATGCAGAATAAAAAATTTTTCTTATTCAGTTGAAGTATTATAGATGACCAGAAAAAAGCACTCCAAAAGATAAAACAAACATTTGTAGCATATCTTTTTCAGAAACATTTTGTTAGGTGAGAATCAAACTGATGGTGAGGTGTTTCATGGTATTTTGTATTTCTTGAAAAAAAAAAGCAATTTTCCACATGCATTCTATATTTTGTATGAGACAATTTCTATATTAACAAAAATATAGACAGCATATATATCCACCTATTGCTAAGTTCTTTTCATTTATACATTATTATACTTTATTTAAAAGATAATTTTTTTCAATAGCCAAAAAAAATTATCTTTTTTAAATTGATCAATTTTTCATTTCTGAAGTGGCATTACAATCAGGAACAATTAGAAAAATTTCTATGTGTTTCAAGATTAATGCTTCAAAATTACACAGTAGAGTCAGCATTCTTCAATCATAATGTAAGTATTTAAGCATACTTTCATTGACTTCAACAGTATAGTAAATGTAGCTGATTTTCCCATTACTATTGTAATTTTAAAGACATTAATCTTCCAGAGATGATTGTTTTAATCCACTACTGTTTTATCAGCCATTTCTAATTACCCTTTGAAAGAAATTGACAAATGTTGATACTTCATACTAGTAATATATGAAAAGCAGAATTTTATTTAATTTCTTCATAATCAGTTTCTTACACATTTTAATACTTTTTTTACATTTATGATATGTTACATATTTAAAAAATGCAAACATGAGTGCATAATTTCACTTAAAGTTAAAATTGACAAGAACAATTATTTATAAACTTTCACATTGCATGGAACTGTACAACTTTTTTTTTTTTTTAGATATGCTACAAAGATCTACATAAAAAAATTTTTTTTCTTTGGCTTAAATTTTAAATTAATAGGTAATTATTTGTTCAAAAACATTTTCAAACTTAGAATTGTTTAGGACAGCATGATGATTGTTAAAACATAAACCGTAAAATATTTGATTAATAATGGGAATATAGTTCTAAATTACATAAAAATTAATAGTATTATAACAAAGAAAACATAATATTCTGAATATTTTTGAATGAATGAATATTATTAAAAAAATTTCTTTAACATTAGTAACAAACTATAACTAAATGCTAACAAAAACAAGATTATTTTCATTGATACAACAAATTAGTGGCTTAGATGAACTAAAAAAAAAATAAAAGCATTGAACTATGGACAAATTTCTTCAATACACTGATAGTATCAAAAGGTATTAATTAAAATAACAAAATAGAAATAAGAAAACATTTTACTAATTCAAAAATGAATTTGTTCTAAAACGAAATTAAGAGAATTAACGATTAAAAAATAGTTATCGGTTACTATTGAAGCTGAATTATTATACATTTTGTGTGACTGTGATTAAAGAAAAACGATTCATTGCAATTTAAGATAATTTGTTTTTCATTTCATAACGTACAATTAAGAGGGAAATTCTCAATTACACATTATGTATTTTTTTAATTGAAATTCTCATACTTTATATTTTTATTATTTGCTAGAATGTTTGTCACTAAGGAAGGAAAAAATAGAGCATCCTAAAAGTGGGACTAAAAATGTTTTAAAAAAAAGTTTGATATTGATCAAATTCAATTTTGTTCATGTGATTTTAAAATAAAGTGGAAGACTAGTGGTAGGTGAAAATAGCTGTATAAACACTTCTTTAAAAAGTTTTTAGAATTATTTAATACTTACTTTAGATGTAACTTTATACAAAGTATAACCTTTCGAATGCAAGACAGTATCGGAAACATCAATAATTCTAACCCAATCACCCTTATTCCTAGTTGACATTTTAGATATTGCAGTGTATATTATTTATGGGTAAAATCTTTTGAATTTATTAGTATATCTGATTATTAATTCAATATTTTCAAGTTATGAACATAAATATAAATGATATTAAAAATGAACAGTGTTTAAGAAACTTTAAGGATATTAAATTTATCCTATGTAAAAATTTTTTCAATTAAAAAGAGAACACATATTTTATTTATTTTTTATAATCTAATTGCAAATAGTAATTTATTTGCAGAACAAAACAAAACTTCCGAAAAGAGCTCCAAGATTTACTATCACAGACTAAGATTTTGTCTGTGTTTACTATACAACGTAATGCAGAGTTGAGTTACACAAAGTTTTCTATTTCAAATATTTTGAGAATAGTTGGCAAAAAGCTTTAAAATAAATAAATCTATAAACTTTATTTAAATTGCATATTCATGGAAAATAATTAAGTTATATCTTATATTGTATAAATTCATAGTATTTGGAATTAAAATTTAAATATTTTATAAAATATAAATTTAAATAATATTAATTGTTCATTATACATAAATAAAATCCTAAAAATTTATAGACTAAGAAAATTATAATTCCAAATTTCTTATTAGGAAGAATTTTTGTCTTAAAATTCTAGTGAAACATATTAAAAGAGGAATACTTTTATATTCAATCGGATATTCAAAAACAAAAGGTAAATGATAACTTTCAAGAGATAGAGATGTTTGGTTGACACTGAGAAAATAGAATTTTTGGCAACGACGTATGTAAGTGTAGCGTAGCGTAGGCCTTGAGCCATGGTAATGTTTGTGTAATGTAAAGAGAGAGATGCCGAATAAATCTGAAAAAGAAAAGGTTAGTTGAGTATAAACTGTATGCTTGTTTATATTTAGAAAATTCTTAGAGGAATTCAGAATAAATGTCTTCTCTATTCTTTAAATCATACTTTTCTAAATTCTCACTGCTATCACGTAAGTCATTTATCTAGGAAATAAATACATCAATTGCTTGATTATGGTTGCTTTCAAAATAGTAAAAAAATTTGTTTTCCAAATGACTAATTTGTTAAACCATGATCAACCAGTCATAATAGTCATTTAATTCCATTTATCCAAAGCAATATATTTTATTTGTTCGAGTGATTGTTTGTTTACAAATAAAAATTTTTTATATCAACCAATTGAATTAAAATTTACAATGTTTTCTATCAAATAATCATGGGGAACACATTTCATAAATAAATTTTGAAAGGATTTATTTTGGTTAGGAAAATTGATGTGGGTTAAAAAAGAATAATTTGAATACTTAAATTAGGAAAGTTTCAAACCATGTTATGTTATTTCTATAAAGGCTTATAAGCAATTGATAAATAATTATTATGCATTTAAAAATTGATATTTTTTTATCATGTTGACTATATGATAAGTTTATGATTATAGGACTATGAATAATGAATTTTTAAACTTTTGCAAAGTGATACTTATAAAAAAAAAATTAATGCATAATGATTTCTCTTTTACTTAATGAAAACAGTTTGATATTATGCCATTTGAAAAATACATTGTTATTATTTTTGAATATTATATTCACTGTGTAAAATAAAAGTATTATATTTAAGATAAATAACATAGCATTAAATATCTTAAAATATACTTATTAATTAGTATCTTCAGAAACTTTTTTTAGAGTATATCTAGTGATTGTTCTTTTCCATTTTCCACATTTCTATTTATTACATTATATGTTTATTAGTGCATGACAATTAATAATTGACATGTTGTAATTACTAATTGTCTGCTCTTTCATTATTTCTAATATTTTGGAAAATTTTCTCTATTAATACTTTATATTATTATTTTTACTTATTATTAATGCAATATTCTTTTATGCATTGCTATATTTGTTTGTATATTTTCTTTCAACTGACTCTTAATTGTACTTTACAAATAAAATTCTTTAATTTAAAAAACTGTCTACTTTACATGTTATACTTTAACTCAACACAAGTTGGATTTTCATTTAATAATTAAGTTAAAGAAATTGTATTAGGAGATATATTTACCAAACATCATGTTATCTTTTTGTGAATAGAAATCTTATTTAGTTTAGGTGAATATTTTAATGTGAAACATTAAAATTAATCCTTAGGTTTTCATGAGTAATCAATTAACTATACGTTTACTAATTTGATTCATTCTAAGTCTAAAAAATGGAATTCTGCATTTAGAAATAAATATCATTCATCATTTAAAAGCAATTTTTTTGATAATTTTCTTAGATGCCATAAAAATATTTATATAAAAATTATAGCTAATTTATTTTAAATTTAACATTTTATACCATTCCTTGCAATTGTTATCTGTTTGTGTTTGGATTTTCTTTTATTTTTTTTTAACTTGAGTTCGATGTTTAATTTTTTTCACCTGAATATTTTTTATACTGTTTATAATTAAGTCATTTGATACAGTTATTTTTGTGTTGCTGAAATGTCGATCTTGTGTTGTAATTGGTTCTTATATATATATATATATATATATATATATATATATATATATATATAT
>JAPDSC010058753.1:939135-979502 GCA_026290005.1 Latrodectus geometricus
TATATATATATATATATATATATATATATATATATATATATATATATAATAACTATTGAACTATATATAAGCTTTTTAAAATCAATTTCAAATGTTTTCTTATTTACTATTCTTCATATTTTTTTTTTTATAATTTTGTAAATTTTCTTTCTATGAAGGCTAATGTGCTAAGCAATAAATAAATGATTTAAGAATGTTGTCTTATAAATTTAGTTGTCATATATGCACTGATTTTCTTTAAAACTATCACATTTGAATCATTAATAAACTGTTAAAAAAATAGCCATATAGCAAGTTTTAGTACTGTATTAAAATATATGATAATCTTAGATATTTCTATAGTATTTGCTTGTATTTAATTGATTGAAAAATAATAATCAGTCTTTGTTTAACATTGCAATAATGATTTCTATTAGATGTATATTCTTATTTTTCTATTAGATAGTATTAGATGCATATTCTTAGTATTATGCAAAAATAAGACCCAAGAATATCTGAAATATTTCAATAAAATTAAAATGTGACTAATGTAAAAGAGAATATATTCTTTTTCTTATTAGTTAAGTTGATAGTGTTATATTTTCTTTTTAATTATTCTTATAAGGGCATTGATCTTAAAAAACATTCCATTTAATGTTTATCAGTAGGCATCCATAAGCAGGCGATATTACCAAATAAATTATGTATACATTTTTATAAATAAAAAAAGACATAATTTCTTGATTACTGTAGGAGAAAACTTGCTATTAAAAATAAAGTAAGTCTTTTGTAAACATTTGAAATTGCCCATGTGTAAAAAATGTATCAGTTACTAAAAGTCTTATAATAAATTTAATTCACAAATAGGCAATAATTGTTAAATATATGTAGCAAAATTGTTTGATAATTATTTAATATATAAAAATATTATTTGATATAATAAAGCTAAACTTGTATTTATTAAAAACTTAATTTAATAATTATCAATAACTTATGCAAGTAATTCTCGAAAAATAAAAATAAGTATTTAACATTTTGTAGCTAAAACTAAAAAAATTCATTATTCTAATTTATTTAACTGTAAGCAGTTTCAAATGTTCAATTTATTTAATTTAGAATATTAAATTTTCTCAGATTTTTTAAAGCTAAATACTAGTGTTAAAATAAACTACTTACCAAAGGAAATAAAAGTTATAAGAATATTTTTTAAATTGTCATAAACTAAAGCACAGATCAGTGGCAGTTATGATACTAAAATTAGCATTCCTTAACATTAAAAAACATTTGAAGGATTCCCTTATAATTCAGTAAGCTAATTATCAGGCTTATTTAATTACTATAAAAATTAATAAGGTTGTGTTAAATATACTTTAATGCTTTCTATGCTTTAATTTTTTATATTGGTGTTTTGTGTCAAGAACTTATTAACACTGCATTATTTCAATATGTTGAAGTAATCTAACGTTAATAAATTATATTAGCATAAAAATTGTACAATAAATATATTTTTTCCTCAAATATTCTTCAAAAATAGAAAATAGTCATATTAAATTAATTTGTTTTATGAAAATTATTTTTATTGTTAGAAATAATATTTAGCTTGATGTTATTTGTAGGATTAATAAAAGTCTGTATTTTTTAAACAAAGCAGTTGAATTATTTTTTTAATTATATGAAAGCCTGGATATGATCTCAATAGCAATTGAACAATGAGAAATGGGTGCTTTGTTTCTCTCCTTTTCCCATGCACATATGTCAGGTGGTTGTTTGGGATTTTTCCTTGTTACATCTCTTGTTACACAAAAATATGGCCTACAATCTATAAAAATATCTTTTAAAAGACTAATGGATATTAAAATACTTTACAACAGTGTTTTGGGCATGACACAATATCAAAGTAAATGTAGAATTATTTTGTGTTTTTACTGTTGAGGAATGTTGATAAAAAATGCCAGAGAAAATGATTTTCTTGTTATAATACATAACTTTCCTAATGAAAATATTGTTGTTAAAAGGGATAAGAAAAACACAGTTTAAATGCCTAGTTAATTGTTAAAAGGAATAAGAAAAACAATTGGCTGTGATGCCAATATATTCTGCTATTTGGTATTAAGGTGGAAGGATGACACCTTTATGTAGGAATTAAGTAATATGAATATTATGTTGTAATTTAAAAGAAATATGTTTTAATTTAAAAGAAACTGTTATTGTGGTGACCAGAAAAAATTTATTAATCTAGAAAAATTTCCAGTGTATGTTTATAATCATAAGTTATAAATGTATTATTAAATTATTTCTGTAAATATATTTGCTACAATATTTACATTTTTATTTTTGTTATTGCAAACTTGTAGCTATATCCTATGAATCAATCATTTATGAGTTTAAATCCTGATTGAATCATTAATTTTCATAATAAATAATCTGAGAACATGTGAAACTACTGATCCCAATCAAATTAAAATTTGTGTATAAAAAATCATCAAATAATATGAGTAAACTTGAATTTTTAAGATTAATTTAGTTACCAAGAAATTTTTAAATTTTAGTCATTATAGGAAATATTCTTGACAAAATGTTGGTCATATAATTAAGTTTATTAGTATGTTAGAAATTGAGATGAAAGATACTTATTTATTAAAGTGATGATAAATAGGTGCTAAACTCTCACAGATTGATATGTTAGAATTTATACTCTGATTTATGAAGAAATATGAATCAGACACTTGGTTCTAATATAGTTGTTTCTTGATTTCGTGAAGTATATAGCAGTAATTTGTATTTTATCTTATTACTACTTATTGTGCTTATCATTATAAAATTTTATATCAAACTGTATGAAGCAGTAAAGTATTAGATTCTGCTAAAAATTGAAGTCATTAAAAATTCTGACAAAATTTTTTGATTCAAAAGTGATAAAATAGTTTCCTTACCATAAACACCCTTATAATTTATCACAAACACCTTTTATTGTTAAAATTCTCTTATGTAAATGCTCTGTTTTTATATTCATTCTAAGATACCTGGTTACTAAATAATGAAATTTTCAGGAAAGTATGGCAGATACATGTCATCTTCCTTTATTTTTCTCAGTAAAATAAAATAAAAAATACATTATTGTAAAGTATTTTCAAAATGAAATATGCTATCAAATTTGTAACTTTTTTTTTTATATTTATGTATTTTGGAATTAAGGTCGTGTTTATAACTTTTCTAAAATAATATCTGTCCAGAAGTATACATGATGAATGTTTTTTAAATAAGTTTAATTTTATAATGTAAGGGATTTCTTATTTGATTTAATTGTAAATATCTAAAAATAAAATAATTCTAAGGTTATCTTATTAAAAATAATAACTGTCAATTAAATAAAAAATATGCTATCACACATTTGATTCATTAATTATAACAGCTAATTATAAGCTAAAATTGATCTAACTAATTTTTTACATGAATAGTTCTTTAGTTTAATTATCCTGGTACTTGTTGCTTCCTTTACATATTTTCACTTTAAGTTATTATATCCCTGAACTTATTCAGACATTAGTTTGTAGAAAATTTTACCTGTTGAAACAAAAGAATCATTGCATTTATTTTTTTAGCCATTTTCTCTAATTATTTTAAAGAATTACCACTTATATGTTATTTTCTTTTTATTACCACATTTTGTGCCAATATATAATTTATAATATTATCCTAAATTTAAAAGCTTAAAATCTGGTCTTATTTTAACTCATTTTATATGCCTTATGAAATTCAATACACAAAATTTTAAAAGAAAAAATAATTTTCTGTATTACTGGAAATATCTGAAAAATTAATGATCCCCAGTAAATAAGCAGTAAGGTGGTGCTGAAAAAGTGAGTTAAATAAATTTGAGATAATGTAAAGGAAATTAAATAAACTATGAATATATCAATATTGATATGAATGCTGGAAGGAATATGATAATTTTATAACATTTGCAATGTAGTACCTCAAAAATCCTTGGAATTTTTCGTTTATTATTTTCTTATTTTTTGTTTAAATTTTGTATTAAGTGTTAAAAATTAACTAGAGCAATAATAATGTATTTTTGCTTAACATTAATGAATGTAAATAACAAATTTATCTCAAAAATAATTTTATAAAACTTCTTTTAACTAAAAATGCTGACTTGCTAAAAATTATCTTTAAAGAAATATCCATCCTTTATCTTTCTATCTTTAAGATCTCCTTTTATTCATATTGAAATTTGAAGTTAAATTAAATATTGGTTCTATTAACGTTATAATATTGGAAGTTAACATACCCTGTAAGTTAATATGAGGTCCCCATTTTCTTATACAGAGGCATAACATTTTCCAGAATTAATTTCTTTGGGAAAATGGAATTTTATCCTTAATATAAAAAATAAACATACTTTGGCAATTATTTTTATTATAGTTTTCTGCAAAATATAGTAAATGATTTATTACTGCTTGAATCTGATTTATACTACCTACTTAAATGATTTGGTACTGCTTGTGTGAATATGGTCTCAATTATAGATTGGTTAAAATAAAGGTACTTATGTATTGATGCCACTGCAGCTAATTTTGCACCAAAACTTTAGTAGAAGTAGCACTTAATCTATGGATAAAAAATTTCTTTGAAATTCTATCAGCTTCAAAATCTGCAGTAGTATTAATACATAAGTACCAAAACAAATTATAAAAAAATTTGTGTTTTGGATAACAATTATGTAACTAAAATTTACTCGAATAGTTTTTAAAAATTATTAATAGTTGTTAAACAGAAAAATGTGTCCTTCCCCTTTCTCTTTAAAACCATTACTATTGGCAAATATTTCTTTTTGCCTTGTTCTAGATCTGATCTTGTAGGCATATGATTGGAATGTTTCTATTTCGTTTATTGTATAAAAATTTTACTAAACAAAAAACTTTATATATTTTTCTCTGAGTAGCATATTTCATTAATAATTTTACCTATCTCTTGTGTTAAAAATTTTGTTTTAATATTATAACAAGTGTTTTGTAAAATTATACAAATTGGAAGAATCTTTATTTTCTATTAAAACAATTTTAATTCATTTAATTGCATGAAAAAAAAATTATTCTCCAAGTTTGAAATATATTTCTAATAAAGTATTTAATCTGAATTATTTTTCAGTTTTCCACAGTTGTTACTGGTGATACGAAAAATGCCAATGTTCCCCCACCTACACAACTAACTAAAATAAAGTATACTGGGCCTCCATACATAAAAAAGGATAAACGACAGACTTCATCAAGATTTAACATTTCCAAAAATAGAGAGCTGCAGAAATTACCTCAACTCAAAGGTTATAATTTCACGCTTATAAAAATTTTTGTAACTTTTCTTATAGTTAAAATGTAATTTCATTTCATTTTGTTACATTTTAGGCCTTTTGCTCCAAAGAAAATATCAACTAAAGTCAACTTATTTTTAATTTTAGATATTGAATTTCCATATGTATTATCGGCATTCTTTGAAAAATTATTTAACTTGATCCTGTTATATTTTAGAAAAACATTTAGAGTCATCCACTTTAATGTTAATTATATACAGTACAATTTTTTTTCAGTTTTTTTAACTACATTTTTCTAGTTTTTTAATTTTAAAATTTGTTTGATTCTCTATGTTTGCAAGAAAGATTACTGACATTTTTATTTTGTATTCAATAATGTCATGTTTTATTAAAATACTTTAAAATAAAATATGTGACACTTGACTAAATCCTAAAAGTATTATTTGTACTTCATAGGAATCATTAACTATGGCAAAAATAATGTTTTCAATTTTAGTTACCCTTAAGTATTCTTAGATCTAAAATATATATTTGCATTGATGTTTTATAATGATATTAAGACTAAATAAATAAAATATCAGTGTTTGACACATTTTAAGTCAGTCTTGTTATGTTAAGGATTTAATTTGAAAATATATGACTACAGGCTGTACTGAATAATATTGTACTAAACATTTATTTGAAAAAAAAGTTAATGCAATTCTTGTGTGCATGCTTACAAGTGAGTAAGTGAGTGAGATCTTTAAATTTTACATGTTACTATGGCCAAATGTCAATTATCATAATCAGTAATATTTTTCAGTATCTTAAACCACACCTGAAGATTTTTATTTTACTTTAAATTTTATTAAGCTATTGCTTGATTTCTTCTAATTTTAATATCAAAGAATTATTGGTTTTGTTTAGCAAAATACTTCATACAAAAATGATTTCAGTAATTAAGAAGTTCAGCTATATAATGGTATTTTATTACCAAACCTCATACAACCTCATGAAACATAAAGAGTATTTCTTTGAAAACTTTCTTGTAAGCTTTTCTGATGGAGAATGTTTTTTATCAGATTATCCGCGGCGGCGTATAATATGCACAATGAAATTCGGAACTTTTTTAACACATAATCCACGGATTATATACAGGAATATACGGTACTTGCAAAAAAATGAGAAGCTATTGTAATTGTGTGGTTATTCTATGGTATATGAATCTTTTAGAATTGTAAACATATGGTTTAATCAATATATTTTAGCAACATTTCTACTATATTATGTGTGTTATATTTTATAATGATTATTTTCTGAAATATAGATTTTACAGCATTTTATATTTAATAAAAGTCTATTATATATTTATTGTATCAAAATAATGTTTTGATTCAACCCCTTCTATGATGATAATCTTTAACAAAATTATAAATTTACTATTTGTAAAATAATCTTTTTTAAGAAATTTATTTACTTGTAATAAAAGTATTATGTAATTATTATTAGACTTGAGCTACCCAATGAACTATTGATGATCTAATATGAAATACTAAGAAAAGACTCAGAGCCAACTTTTAAACTTTTCTGAAAGTAGAAATATTGTACAGCAAGTATAATACTGAAGGTTATAATTTTGAACTCTGCATATATTGAATGTTGCAAATAATGCTGGTTGGTTGAAAAAGTAGATTACTAGATATTACACCTCGTAAAGAAATTTCTTTTAAATAACTTTTTTTTTTAACATGACTATAAAGATCTTGATTTATAAATTTATTATTCTGTTAATAAGGCTTTACTTCTTGTTAACTAAAAAGTAGATTTAATTTTGCTATTTATAGTTTTCAAAGATAGAGATAATGTTCGAATTAAAATATTTGTTGTCATTCAAAATTTTGTCACTAACCTTATCAGTTCAAATATTACTGTTTTTTATATGATTCTGAAATGCATATCTCAATATCTTATATCTAAATTTTATTATTTATTTTCTGTACTGTATTACAATTTGGATCTTATGCACCAAAATACTCCCCCCCCCCAAATCACTTAATATGTAATACAACAATTCATTAAAAATAAAAAACCAATTACAAAAATAAAATAAATGCAACCAATTTGAAGTTCTACAGTACTTTCTTATAAAATTCTGCAGTTACACTAGAATTAAAGAAAATTTTGAAATCTATATTCTTTACCAAAGCCTTAAAATTCAACTTTTAAATCACTTTAAGGAATCTATTCCGGATGCTTTTGGTAGGTAATGCTAAAAATGGAATATATCTTTGTCAGTTGTCATCTCCATTGGTCTATAATCTATATAAAATCTGAATTTTCTAACAAAAGGTTGTTATTTATCTATTTTGTGATTTATTAAAGATCTTGTGAAATAAGATCTCTGAAATGGTAATCTTTTCAAACCAAAAAATTCCAAGAAAAAACAAACAAAATTCTATCCTTCTGTCTCTGTTTTAAAATTTTCAAAGTATTCATCCAATAAAAGTACTGCAACCTTATAAAAAAATTCAGGCAAATCAGCATTAAACATACAAGCTCTTTTTCAAACGTTAATCTGAACTAAGTCGTGTTTCTATTTTTGATTATTTCAAAAAAATTTGTAAGTAGTTCAAAATTTTTCTTAATCTTTTTCTGAAATGCTTTAAATTTGTTCTGCTGTTTATCAATATTCAAATAATAATTTAAAAAGAAATCTTTATTTTTAATAACTAAGTCAACCTTGTACATAAATGATGTATTTGATAATCATTAATTTGGTAGATACCTTTTATTTATTTTACAAGTCAATTGTTTGATTTAATGCTATTTGTAACATTTTTGGAATTGCAATGAAATTGAAATTGATTCATTTACTATCATTTGTTTTAAAAACATCAAAAATATATATACAAGAATTGCTTTGTCATCTCATTGCCTAGCACTGGAAAAAAAATCATAAGAATGTCTATAAAATTGTACTTTTATCAAGTTCAAAATTTAATCTTAAAAAAATTGCCTATAAATAATTTTCCATAAAATCTTATAAGCTAAATAGTTATTTTAAGTTTCATTTATGACAGATGCCCAAGGAAATGAATGGGAAGAGTTATTCATCCAAAAACTTCGTCAATGCTGTGTTCTATTTGACTTTGCTACGGATCCCCTCAGTGACCTGAAATATAAAGAAGTAAAGAGAGCAGCTTTAAATGAAATGCTTGATTATATATTCACTCAAAGAGGAGTAATAACTGAGGCCATTTATCCAGAAATAGTTCATATGGTAATAATATTGCCTCTTTTAAATGAAATATATAAAATGCTTTTGTGTAACATGAAATTATTGTAAAAAAAAAAGTGTAGGAGGGATAAGAACTTTGAAATTTACATCAATTGTATATCAATTGCTATGAGATAAAATGTTTCCTAAAATCTAATAATTTATTTTGTCAAAGTTTTTTTTTTAAAACTCTGGATAAGCATGTTTTATGTTTAAAAAAACTGATACATTATTGTTTTATGTTTAATATATTTTAATAATTCAAAATGTTATGGGTATCATCAAGATTTATCAAGCTTTTTATGTATTTCCCATTTATTTAGTAGAATTTGTATAGCTTTTAAAAAGTCTTATATATATATATTTTTTTCTTATTTGTTTTCTTAAAAATCAGTAACTCCTAATATTTAATTTCTTCTGTAGACAGATATCTTGAAAAAAATTTAATGGAATAGAAGGATAAGAATTAAATAATTATTTTTATGGCATTGGTTCTATATGTAAACTTAGACTTTCATCCCTTCAGTGGTTAATAAACCTGAGTACTAAGCATGCTTGGGAACTAAACACTGAGGATATCGTGTTAGGCTAACCACCTAAACGGGATGCTGAGAGCCCTCGGTCGAGGAAGCGATATGGGCACTAGTATTTGGCTCCCGATAGGCTGTCCTGCTACAGAATTTAGTTATATAAACTAGGCAATAATATAAGCAAAATTTTCCTATATAAACTAGGCAATAATATAAGCAAAATTTTCCTTTGGATAAAAAATTCTATTGTCATTAATGAATTTAGTTTGGTTTATACACTGAACAATTTTATAAAATTGTATACATTTGTGGTAGTGTTAGTTTAATTTAAAAATCAATAACTCATTAGACAAAACCTTTCAAATCTAATTAAGAAATTAAAAAGCATTGGAACCATGTCTTCATTAAAAAGGAGATAGTTAGGTATGCAAATGCAGGCACTCATTTGTGACGTGTATGAAAGACAAAGGTTTAAAAATCTTCCTGTAATTCCCCCCAAAGAGTATAAAACCAAAATAAATTGTATATCAAAGCAATGTACACAAACTCAAATAAGTAAAAGAAAAAAGAATTACAGTAAACAATATATAAATTAAGGCAGTCCACACAAATCCAAAGTAAAATAATAATAATATATATATATATATATATATATATATATATATATATATATCAAATGCAGTACATCAAAATCTATATTGAAATTGGGTAAATGCATGCTTGGCAAAAGTAATTTGAAAAATCTTGAGGTCAAAGTTAATGGAGTTTAAAAATTTTAAAGTGAGTGTAAAAATTTAAATTATAAAATATAATTACATGCTTTCCTCTGAATAATTTAGGAAACAAAGTTACCATACTGTATAAAAAAATATAATTTTGCTTCTTAATAGAAAGATATGTTTTTGCTATTATTTTTTAATTCCAGACTTTACATTTTGTTTTGTTTTATTATTATTATTTCTTGTATTTATATATCAATTTTTATCACTTTTTCTCCCATTTCATGTATTTACTTATTTCCCCAAATTAATTATTATAATTTACATTTCCTAAGAAAAAATGCTTTAAGAGCTAGTGTAAATTTGTTTTCTGTTTATTATAACTTGTATTTATTATTAAAAAATATTGAATTACTTCATAACAAAACATTTTATCATAAAGTAAACAAAAAGTTTTATCATGAATGTACATTTTTTTTTACATTGGTATGGGAGATCAGAAAAATTGCAAAGTGCAGTAAGTATTTAAATGGAATTTATTTAACTTGTAAATCTTCTTTAAACATAATGACAAAGAAGTAGATAACCATTCATTGCAATATTTTGTGGTATAAAGCCTTTCATTATAAGGTCTTTGAATTATGTTGACTAATGAATTAAATATCTAAATAGAATGCAAAAGCTTCTTCTGTTATTGATTAATGTACTTAAAATTAATGTATTATATGAATTCTTAGAAATAATATTAAAATATGATACAGGGTGGTGCAGAGGAAATGCATGTTTTTCAATATTGAATTACTGGGACACAATGGGTTGAAAATAATAAAACAAGTATGATATGATAGGTTTTTCAATGCAGTTTTTGAAATTACATACCATATTTAGGTTCGGAAAATGTCTTTGAGATGATGTCCTTCTTGCTGGATACAAATTTGGATCCTCTTCTGAAAATTACGGACGGCTCTCTCCAACATTCCATTCGGCACGGCTTCAATTTCCTAATGAATGGAATTCTTAAGGTCATCGAGGGTGCGAGGCTTGTTAATGTACACTTTTGATTTCAAATATCCCCACAAAAAGAAGTCACATATTGACAGGTTGGGTGAGTGAGGGGGCTAGTGAACATCACCAAATCTTGAAATCACATGTCCTGGGAACATTTGTCAAACCACTGCCATGGATGCTCTCCCCGTGTGAGCTGTGGCACCATCCTGCTGAAACCAAATGTCTCTCATGTTCTTTTGACGCCTTTCAAGTTCTGGATGAAGGAAGTTGTTTAACATTTCAATGTAGGGAGCTGATGTAACAGTAACTGCAATTCCTTCCTCTTAAAAAAATAGGGTCCAACAATCCCCAACTTTGAAACGCAGCACAACACTGTTACCTTTAAACTGTGTAGTGATCTTTGGTGTAATTCTTGTGGGTTCTCCGATGCCCAATACCGACTGTTCTAAACATTGATGTAACCTTCAAGATGAAAATGTGCTTCATCTTTCATGAAGACTGTAACATCTAAATCTTCCGTTAACATACCATCCATTATCTGACAAAACTCTCTGCGCTGTACAAAATCCCCTTCATTAAGCTGCTGGATGATCATTATTTTGTATCGATAGAAATTGTGGTCATCATGTAGGATGCAGTGAAGCGAATGACGTGACATACCCAGCCCTACAGCATGTCGTCTAGTCGATCCTCTAGAACTAGTAATAACTGCCATTCTGACTCGGTCTACATTTTCCGGAGTATGAACTGAACAGGGAAGACCATGTGATTTCTTTTTCATCACTGAACCAGTACTTCTAAACGTTGCAACCCATCAGAGTACAGTATTTCGATCAGGCACTGCACCTCGACGTCCAACTCTAAAATATTGACAGAAAAGACGTTGCACTGTGACTACAGAGTCATTGTTTCTAAAAAAACTGCTCGACAAAGAGCACACGATGTTCTACGCTCCATAGCTACTGAAACGGCATTGTATGGGCCGTCTGCCAACATTCGTTCAAGGTCACTACCCTCTCCCGTCGCCACATACTAGCGGTTTGAAAAACATGCGTTTCCTCTGCACCACCCTGTATTTTAAAGAATTATGTAGCTACATGAAAAAATTTAAATCAAGCATTTGTATATTTTCAAGATTATATTGAGTATTTTGATCTTATTATAAATGTAGAATGGATTCTTTTTTATTTTAATGTATTACAAAATGACAATTATTTTCCCTTTTGAAAAGCAATTTTCTTATACTTTTTTTGCATAGTCAAGCAAGCAAGTGAACAACAATTTGGTAAGAAAGTTAAGAATTCAGCCAATAGATACTTACCAAGTAATTGATATCACATCAAAAGCATAAAGATATTAGTAGTATATAGCTGCCAACTTGTATGGTTTGGCTGTACATTGCATGGTGTAAGTAGTACTTCAGAACCCAATTTAAACTGTTAGCCCTTGTGTGTAAAAAAATTACTATTGAGTGACAAACCAAGCCAAATCAAATATTAATTGTTATGCTCATTAGAATATACATATCAAAAAGCATTGTGCTCATAATTTACGATATATTTCATGAAAAAATATGTTTTTAACTTGTGAATGCTTGCATCTCTGAAAAATTTAAAACCTAGAAAAATTTGGAACACTTGTAATTTGTTTTTGATAATGTACATATTCTCTTGAAGATAAATGGCGATTGAATATTTCTCTAATTAATTTCATTGCAGAATTCATTTAAGAAATTTTTAACTTTATATGTAGTATGAATACATTATCTATTTCGGATAATATTCTTTTATAATTTGTAATATACATTCATTTTTACTATCATTAATTTACTATAAGTGTATATGTTAATTTTTGTTATAAAGTATAATATTTAGATATGGGATATGTGGTTTGTATATTAAAATACCATTTGCAGCAGATTATTATAAATTAGGGATGTAGACTTTTTATTCTTTATTTATTTGTATATTTAAAACAATTATAAAAAGTACTTCAAAATGTTAAAAATTAAATTATATCTTATTTGCAACTATTATGTCTGAAATACTTGATATCACTTCATTTACTTAGATAATTTCAAATATATGAAACCACTAGGCATAAGTACTTTTATTGATATTATTCAGATTAACTTGGATTCTTATTTATGAAAGAAAATTATCGAAGTTCAAAATCCCTTGTTTGGGAAAAAAGTTTTCCAGTCAAATAAACTTTGTCTTCAAATCTTTGCGAAAAAAAACAATGCTTTTTCAAAAACATGTTTATAGTAATTTTTATAAATATATGTGTCCATATGTGTTAATCTTGTTATTGAATATTTTTCGTAAAGTATAATTTGAAAAATATCAATTTCTATAAGTATAATTTTTCTGCTATGACAAAAAACCAAGTAGTTTAATCTAGATTAATTATACATATAGTATGTTTATGTGCTCATTTTTTACATTTTCTTTTTATTTTCATTAATAAAAAATAGTATATAAAGTTAATGCAAAGTTTTGCTGTTTATTTTCTTTTATTCTTATCTCTCAACAAAAGGAAGTTTTAGCATAAATTATTAACTTACATTACGTATTAATTAACTTACATTACGTATTAATTATATACATTAGATGTGTTAATTTTTTGAATTAAAAAATGTTGAATCTTTTAACCTATATTGTTATATTATTTTTCTGTTTTTGAAAGTTATTGTTTTGTAATTTATTTCACAATAAAAAAATGATAATTAATTTATTTTATGATGTAATTTAGGTGAATGTCAAAAATAAATGATATTGAGAAAGGCACTTTTGAATTTAATTATAAGTACATTATTAATTCGGTAATGAAGATGAATGAAAAAATCAAGAATAAGGTTTAATTTTCACATTAATTTTGTATTTTTTATGAAAAAGATATAAAGGAAATAGATTATTTTTATATAATAATCAAGATTATCTTCAATCAAATAATTTATGATGTGTAAACTCATCAAAGTTTATATAACCATATGAAACCAAAAAATGGTTGTATTTCTTTACAAAAATAATCTCTCATAATTTTTCAAGATCTGCATAAATGCTACCCTTGGTGAAAATAATGTTAAAAAGTATTATATTCCACAGAAACACTTTTCTAAGTTCATTTGTGGTGCAGCTTGTCCTTTATAGACCTTGCTCCATAAAACTCAACCAACCAATCTATGTTCATTTGTGAACATCAAAGTTATTTCTTTACTAATGTCTCTTTTCACATGATGTAACAATTAAGTGAAAATTAACAAAATGTGAATATGAAAAATAAAAGATAAGAAATTTTTAAAATACACTTACATTCTTGAGAATGCACTAATATGTATTTATTAAAAGAAATCCATATGCAAAATTATTCATACCTTGCTGTACAGTATATTTTAACAAAGTATTATATTGAATGAAAGAAAGGAAATTTTTATTTTATTTAGCAAAAATAATTATCGCAAACTATTGTATGAAATCTCCAAAATCTGATTCTGATCTAATTTAAACATTGTCCAAATCAAATGGATTCTCACATCATGCTGTCTTATCTCTTTATATAAGAATATAAATTCAGTGTTTTTGAATCTTTATATTTACAAGATATTCATTCTCTTCGTGTCCCTTTTCATAATTAGAGTAAAATAGTTTTGTTTTTCATACATTTCATTTTTTCATATTATTGCCTTATAACAGATCTCTCCTATTCACTTTTATTATGCCATTTCAACAGGGAGATTTTTCATTTATTTAAACCTTGTAGAAAATCTTTACACATGGAAATCCAAGCGAAATTGTTTTTCCTCTATGATAAGTTAGTGCTCTGACTATCAGTTTAACAGTTTGATTGCTCGATTCTCACCTTATATTTAGATGTGAGTAGTGGTAAAAGTCCATTCTAAACTGCAGCTCTCTTCCTAATTACCCCACATCTAAGTTAGCCTTTATATTTTTTTAACATAAATACAATTTGCTTTTACACAACTTTTGTTCTCAAACTTAATATTTAAAATGTTAGTTTATTATATAATGCTTGTTATTTAGCTAAAAAATGATATGCAAAATATTTATTTTATAGTTTAGTTGCAATGTATTTCGCACATTGCCTCCTTCATCAAATCCAAGTGGCGCTGAATTTGATCCAGAAGAAGATGAACCCACGTTAGAGGCTGCTTGGCCACATCTTCAAGTAAAGTTCCTTTTTATTTGCATTTCTAGCATAAAATTCTTTAAAAAGTATCAATGTTATTGAGTCATATCTTAATGGCAATAATTTTTAGTGAATATAGTTGTAATTAGGCTATTGAAAGTTGTAAATAATTCACCATTTCAATGAAATAACCTTACTTCTTTTATAACTTCCAATTTATTATCAAAATATCTGTTCAATCCATCAAATCTTTTCTATAGTTGATCTAATTGTTTAAGTTTGATTGTTTTACTGATTAAAAATTAACTTAATTCTGAAACTACCAGAAATATATGTTTAGTGAATATAAGCACTCATCAATTTCAGCAAACAAATATGATTAAAGTTATTCTTTATATTTACATGCTAAAGATCTGAGTGAGTAAATATTTTAAAATAATTTAGTTAAAATCTTACTTCAGTAAAAGGTTGAAACCATTGATATTAGAAAATTTTGTATAAAATTATGCCTTTTAAAAAAAAAGGATCAATTTTCCTATTTATTATCTGCAGCGACGTTTTATCCACAAGACCTTTTTTTTTTTTTTTTTTTTGAGTGAAAAAAGCATTCTGCAACAAATTTTTAGATAAATAGTTGAAAATATACACTGCTAATAATGTGAGTATCATATAAAATTAACACAGTATAATTTTAAATATAACAAATTGTACAGACAAAACATTTATAATGAAAAAGATCTGTTTGGGTCCACCTCATCGCAAAGTGTGATAAACTGAAATTAAAGCACAAGGTTGATCAAGAGCAATGATTCCAAGAGGATTTCAGTAAAACTTATCAATTTTTAATTTCTAAACTTTTTTTAATTATTAAATGTATTTCTTTTATTAATAATTAAATGAAAGGAATGGATTGCATGCTTTGCTTTTCACTTTGCATTTAACATAGTGTTTTTTTTTCCCCCTTTCCTTTAGTTTTTAATTTAAAATCTGTTGTATAATTTAAGCATTTTCATTTCCATATAATGATATGTTGGAAAGGATGCTGCAAATTTTCAGACTAAAATAGTTTACATCAAGACAAAATGCGAACTGATATTAGCCGATTGCAATTGTAATATCTTTTGGAGTAACTTAATTCTTTCTTGAACGTGATTAGAAAAGGCTGATTATAGCTTAAATAAGTCAGCCATGTTGTGATGCCATCTTTTATTTATTTTATAAAACATTAACAGCATTTCTTTCAAAATTTTCTTGTAAATTTTTCTGATGGAGAATTTTTTTTTTTTTTTTTATCAGATTATTCATGGCATGGTATAATATGTGCAATGAAATTAGAAACTTTTCCTTAACACATAATCTGCAGATTATATACAGGAAAATATGTGTATATTGCAGCATAAAAATGTTAAGATGTATATACTTAGCATAATGTTAAGATTCAGTATTGTATGAAGCACAAATAATAAGATTTAATAAGAGTTGCTTTGAAAAGTCAGGCTAGCTGTTCTACTGTGTGGTCTAATGCATACGCCGGTTTAAAAAGACTAGTTGAAAAGATATTGTAAAAATAACAAATTTGTCTAAAAAATTTGGGTCTCCCCCCCCCCTTTAGTTATTTTTTTGCTCTAAAGAATAGCATGATCTTCAAAATCTGGTAAAAGATCTTATATTTTTAAATAATAATTCGTTAGGTGAGAATAATTAACAAAATTTTTTAAAAATCCTGCAGAAGAAAATTTTTAGAGTGAAGATTCTTCATCTATACTTAATATATGATTTAATTACATTTATGTATCTAAGCAAGAAGTTTTCATATTTTGCCTGATTATTCCAACTAGATAACTTAATTTCTTTAGATAAATTAACCATTTCTCTAAACTCTCGTGTATAGAATAAAACAAAAATTGACAGAAATTTTCATAAATTTTGTGGAAAACATTTTATAAAAGAAAAGGTTATTGCAAAACTAATGAATACATTAAGTATTTCCATTCTTGCTTTAAAAATAATAAAATTTATTTATTATTTTTTTTTCCTTTACTTAAAAACATTTATAAAAAGTAGACTTGAATAGATGTAACACATCTATTTTATCTCCTGATAACCTTCCGCCATAAAACCCAACCAACCATTTATCTCCTGATAAAGACCAATGACAAAGGGAGCAAATCTCACAAAATCATGGAAAATTAAACTTAATATTTAAATATATTTTCCTTTCACTTTGATCATCAATAGTTATTTTTATCCTTTAATAAGTATTTATAAAGTTATTCAATGTTTGCTACTGTAAAGTAATAGCTTGCTTAGAATCTTCAAGCTAGAAGACTATGGTCAAAGTAGCCTGATTGGAAAAAGTTGTTCCCAGAACCATAATGTGTTGAATTCTATACCAATCCAGCTGAAGATCTGTCATATTCACTAATGATGATCTGGATGCATAAAATAAATTGGTTGCGGCATCCTAGGAACTCTGTGACCATAAATGTCTCTTTACTGGTATCTAAAGAGAAAGACCTTATTTAAAATAAATAAATAAATAAAATAACTGAGCCAAAATTCAACAGCCATTTAATTGGGATACCATTGTAGGTTTTGATCTCATTAGTGCTCATGTGTAAAAAAATAACCATTAAATGAGAAATGAATAAAAAAAATTAATGCAACATCCTGAGTTTTAATTATATATTCATGTAAGCTTTCAAATCTATATGCAGAAAATGTTGCATTTATTTAGAATGTATGAATTCAACGAATCAACGACGATCAAATAGCCGTAGCTCACTTCAATATCTTCACAATTGGTTTCTGATTGGTGACCTGGCTAATATCTCAGTCTTGAATAAGTTAAAACAGATTTCGCAGCACCACGAGGTTCATTTACAGTGGATCCCTTCACACGTAGATATCCTTGGGATCTTGCAGACAAACTTGCAAGGGATGGATGCAATCAACCGATTCCAACTCCATCTACCCTTACCTTTCAGGAGTTGTACTCCCGGAAAAAGGAACAAATCATGGCGGGTTGGAGGGTTCCTCCAACTCACCACTGGTATATGGGTGGGAAGCCAGGAATTACCCTTGCCCTCGACTGTGATAGAGGTTCCTCAACTGCATTAACAAGACTCGCCAGTGGGCATATTAAGTGCCTCTCATTTTTTGAGGGAAGAAAGAAGTACGACTCCTCCACAAAGTGCAGTGTTCACGAGGCTTCACCATGGCACATTTTGGATTGTATGGACCTCTCTAGGGAGGACCTGTATGCAACTCCCCTTCTTGTACTAGAATTTTTAAGAGTCAACGGAATTCTAGATCTTGTCTGACTCCGTTAGACTTTGGGGGATAAGAAATAAGAAGAAAGAGAATGAACGATCAGGTTTTCTCCATGTATAGACAATCATTTCAGATATAAGGTCATCTAATATTCCTTTTATTGTAAGATGTCTAAAGTAGTAGTGCCCAGTAAGAAGTCCTATTGCTCAGTTTAATCTACTTCTGCTAAGCTTTAACATCTTTCTTTTACTGAAGTATACTATTTCATAGCTTTGCTTGTCTTTGATCACTGGTGCTAACACAACTCAAAACTAATTTAGGATCTACAAAATAGGTTGTTGATCCAGATCATTACCAAAGCATGAAAATACGAGATTATATTAAGTTGAGAAATATATTAGATCAGCTAATTTGCATAAAGTGAAGTATTATTTCTAAATACTCACACATACAACAAGTTAAAACAAATTTCTGCAAAGCCATCAATTTAACTTGACATACAACAACATTTAACAACAAATATATTCGTTCTAAAGACTACTCTGTACAAGCATATTTTACTGCACATTATGGTGAAGACTTCTATTTTGAATATAGTTGTGTTTTCCAAAAGAGAATAATCTTCAACCTGACAACAAATATCAAGTTTTGGAATCCACTTTTCAGCTATCACTGGAGTAGTAAGTAGAATTTTCATTAGTCATTAGTCATTCAAGTAGACCAGTAAGTAGAATTTTCATTGATGACAAAATTGTTCTAATCTCATAAGGGAAAATCAATATCATAAGGCCTATTAAAAGTATATTCCAACAATCATGCAGTCAAAAGGTGTACTAATGAAAGGATGACTAATAATATCAACATTCAACTTTCCCAAAAATAACAATCTAAAGCATCTTTAAAAAAAAAATAATAATTAATCTGCAGTTTTTATTGAATGAATGATTAAAAATTTATAGTGCTGATATTGTGATTTCATCAAAAAAAAAAATATGCAGAGAAAAACATTTATTTTGAAAAATATCTAATTGGAGGCACCCCATTGTCAAGTGTTGTAAAGAAATGTAAGTATCCAATTGATCTCCTAGAGCAATGATTCTGAGGCTTTCTTTTTCACCTTACATGAGTCACACTTGTTGACTATTTCTCTATAGCTCTTAGTATAAAATCTGTTGTAAAACTTAGACCCTTTCATCTCCATATGATGGCATAGAAACTTCATATTTTGAAAGGGAAATGGCTTAGATCAGTGTTTCTCAACCTTTTAGTATTCACGGCCCAATTTTCAATCATAATTTTCATCGCGCCCCCCTCCCCACCGCATACAATAAAATATATACAATAATAATGTATTTTTAGTATTTTGGAGCTAAACCTACACTACAACCTTAATTTTAAACTTTACAAATTACCAAGAATACCGAAATTTATTGACATTTTGCAACACCGATCACCAGCATTGAAAAAACAAGAATCCTATGCTTTTTTATTGCTCTTGCGTCCCACCATGTCGGGCATTCTCACGATTTCAATTTTTCTGGAATTTGTCTGGTCAGCAAAAAATTAAGCTAGGAGCGTGCGCAGATGTGAACAAATGTTTTCCCATGGGGAGAAGGAGAAAGTTCTATGGCGCCAATTTCAATTCCAAACAATCTCATTTGAGTCGATCCTTCTATCGCTATTGAATCTATTCTGAATGTGTATATTATACATATTTTCGTGTAATTGCAATTCATCGTATTAAATATTCACGGCAACAGACTTATGCAAAATCATGGATAAATTTTTAAGCGGGCGTAAGCGAGCATTAGACGATAGATAAGCATCAACAAGTACACAAATGAGCGTGGTTCCGAAAATAAAATCAAGAAAATATTCTCAAGAATACTTAAATTTTGGGTTCACTAGTACTGAAGTAAATGAAGAAGAAAGGCCCCTGTGCATCATTTGCTCAAAAATGTTGGCGGCGGACAGCATGAAACCTAATAAACTTAAACGACATTTGGAAACGCTTCATAGAGAGTACGTAAACAAACCCAAAGAATTCTTCGAATTAAAATTAAAATCATATGAAAAGCAAAAATCATTGTTTAAAAAAACTTCGTCTCTGAATGAAAAAGCTTTAATTGGCTCTTACAACGTTTCATATAAAATAACCATATGTAAAAAGCCTCAAACCATTGGTGAAGAGCTTATTTTGCCAGCCGCAATTGATATTGTAGAAATTATGTTTGGAGATAATTTTGCAAAACAAATGCAGTCTATACCTCTTTCAAATGATACTGTTGCCCGTCGAATTGCTGATATAGCTGAAGATGTAGAATGTCAGCTTTTGTCGAAGTTGAGTTACAAATTGTTTTCAATACAATTCGATGAGGCAACAGATAGTAATAAAGATGCTCCTTTCATTGCCTATGTTAGATTTTGTGATGATTTGTCAGTAGTAGAAGAATTACTTTTCTGCAAACCAATAGAACTCAAAGCAACAGCACTTGCTTTATTTGCTATCTTAAATGATTTTATGAACGAGGCAAACATAGAATGGAAAAATTGCGTCGGAATATGCACGGATGGTGCTCGTTCTATGTCAGGAAGATTCCAAAGTATTCAAGCACTTGTGAAACAAAAATCGCCACAGTGCGTCTGGACACATTGCATGATCCACAGAGAAGCTTTGGCTACCAAAGAAATGAGTCCTGGTTTGAAAATTGTGTTAACTACGGTTGTAACCGTAGTAAATTATATAAAAATGAGACCCCTGAAATCAAGAATCTTTTCCGCACTTTGTAAAGACATGGGTGCAGTACATTCAGCGTTACTATTTTATTGCAAAGCAAGATGGTTATTACGAGGGAACTTTTTGCAACGTGTTTATGAATTAAAGAAGAAATCGCCGTTTTCTTAGAAGAGGAAAACAGACCAGAATCTGAGAATTTTCGCGATAGTTTATTTATGTTGAAATTGAGCTACATGGTCGACAGATTCGAGAAATTAAATAACTTGAATCTTCAACTGCAAGGAGCAAATACACATATATTGGATACGAGTGATAAAGTTAATGCTTTTTGTAGGAAATTGGAATTGTGGAGCAGAAATTTAAAGCAAGAAAACTTAACAATGTTTGCAAATTTGAATGATTGTATTAAAACTTACAAGGCTGAAGAACAACATGTAAAAGTTGTTTTTGTAACCATTGAAAATCATTTAGCAATGCTAGCAAAGAATTTTAAAAAAGTAGTTTCTTGCTGACGACAAACTGATATGAAGTTACAAGTAGGTGAGGGATCCATTTCAAAATACTCCCGAAGGACTCACAATCGAAGAGCAAGAAACCTTCATAGACTTCACGGCAAGCGGTGAAACCAAAAGACAATTTAGTAATAAATCACTCTTTGAATTTTGGGCAGGAGTGGGTGATGAGTTTTCTGCACTAAAAACAAGGGCATTTCGCATTCTACAACCATTTTCAACATTTTACCTTGAAACTGGATTTTCTGTGGTGGCTTCTTTGAAGACAAAATACAGATCTCAGCTAAATATAGAAAAAGAACTGAGAGTGTCTATTTCTAATATTAAACCCTCCTTCAAAAAACTTTGCTCTGAAAAACAGGCCCAAGGAAGTCACTAATAATTATTAAATTTGTTTTTAATTTAGTAAATTGTTTTAATTTAATAAGTTAATTATTAAATATGTCGAAATGTATTTTGTTTTGTATGTATGTGTGTGTTCTTTCCTTTCAGTCACTTAATCAATTTTTTTAAATAACATTTTCTCTTGGATATGCTCGCGACCCCCCATTAGTGTGTTCGCGCCCCCCCTAGGGGGGCGCGCCTCACAGGTTGAGAATCACTGGCTTAGATCAAAACAAAATGTGAACAGATACTAGAGAAGTGTAATATCTTTTTGTGTACCAAACAAATAAATTTGTTCTTGAATATAATTGAACAAAACCAGTTATAATTTAAATACATTGCTTACTTTTCTTATGAATAATGTTTTTATCAGATTATCTGTCACAAAATGTAATATGCACACTGAAATTTGAAATTTTTTTACACATAATCCACAAATTATATTTGAGAAAATGTGGAAGTATCTATGCCAATTATTCTCCTTATATGCCTAATTATATCAACAACTATTTTTAATATTAATTTTAAGAATGCTTGAACTAGCTATGCTTTTTCCTCTGTCCTAGATGGAGATAATAAATATTCTAAAATTTTGAATAATTAAACAAAAAAAGTAAAATTCATTTTCATTTTTCATCAAAAACTTATGTAAATACACTACTACTGGCAGACAGCCATTCACAGTTAGTGAATGGCTTATCAGTGAAAGTCAATTTTAAAATATTATTTAATAAGTCTAATAAATCTTTTGTTTGCATTTGTAGCTGGTATATGAGTTTTTCTTGAGGTTTCTTGAGTCACCTGATTTCCAGCCAAATATTGTAAAACGTTATATTGATCAGAAGTTTGTGCTACAGGTAAGTGATATTAAGTATAATAAGATTTTTTTTTTTGTGTGTGTGTGTGTGTTTAGGTTTTCAATATTACCTAAAATTCTTTAGTTGTACCTAATTATAATGTGCATCCACATTTGCTGATTGTTTTCAAACTGATTTACAACTAAGCAAATTTTTATTTTAGCTTACTTGAATCGACATTTCAATATATTACTCATTAAAATTATTTTCTAATAGTGAATATGTAAACAACCATTTTAAATTATTTAATAAATGGATTTTTAATTATCTGAAACAAGCAATCTCCAAAACACCATTCATGAATTACTATGCAATCTTCAATAATACTGGCAATCAATTATAAATGTAAATATAAATTTGAATTTGTTATATTTATTTGATATTTTACTAGAACTTGTTTATTCTGCAATGTATGTCATACAATTTATTCACTGAATGAAAAATTAAGTAGTCTGTTAAATGATTAATTAAAATAATAGATGTGTATGTTATTACTTAAAAATTGCTACACATTTAGCTTATATATATATATATATTTAATCTCACATTTTCTGAAGTCAAAAGTTTTTGAAAACTGATAATTTTTCTCGCACAATAAGAATACTTAGCAAATATCTTTGTTGTCATCATTCACGTTTCTTTCACAATCACTGAATTTTTTTTTTAGCTTTCCTTTCTTTGGAGCATCTTAATTATCTTTAAATCATACATTGAGATCTTCATTGCATTATTTTAACTGAGAAGCAGATAAGAACACAGACATCTTAAAGAATATTTGCTAGTGATCAGATTTATGTATTACTATAAATAGAACGGTAGACTCCTAACCAATTTGATTAATTATTTTGGAGGATATAATTCTACATACAATATGTCAGCCATAATTTGTTGACAGCTTGCATGCAGTGTCAATAACAAATCATACATTTATTTACTATTTTTCTAATCTCTTATCTAGTAACACTAATTTACTATGTAAGCAAAAGTTCAGGAGTTGTATGGAAAAAAGTTTTGTTGTAATGCTTAGTAATTATCTTAGAAAATGTAATACATGTCCATAATCAGCCAGTAGTATTTAATCATTTTAGTAGCTAGATGTAGTTAAGGAGATATGAATTCTTTACGTATCTTTCAATACAAGATTTATCTTATTTGATTGTTTGATTTTAAACTTTACTATTTTACTGCTTCACAACACTTTTTCTGAAATTTAGAACTCTAGATTACAATACACATAACTTTAAGTTCTTCACTTTTCAAAAATATGGCACAAGATTCATTAAGATTAATTTTTTAAAGTTATGAATCATCTCAAACTTTGATAAGGTTAACAAACTAGTAACATATATACTTCATAAAACCATTAATCTTATTCTACTAATTCACTAAGTTGCCAGATTCATCAATGTTACATTTTCTTTCCTACATGATTTAACTTTACATAAAAAAAATTTGGCCTTAAATTTATAACACTTAATTGACAAAAAGACATTAGTTCAGATGCAGTGTAATGTAAGACAATAGTAAATTCTGAAAATGCTTTATAATTACTAACTGGGACATTTAATTATTTTTGTTTTTTGCAAATTTGGTTACAGAACATAATTTGAATCTAAATAATCTTCAGGTTTTTAAGTGTTATTTTCCCTACATTTTATACACAATTGAAATACTCCATTTTCAGCACATGATTATGATTTAGCATAAATAATTGCATGATAAACATTAGATGAGATACAAATATACATAATCCTGTTCTTTAATAAAAACTATAATTCCTATATTATCCTATAACAACGAGTATAAGAAGCATGGACATATATTTTACAGAAGTTGATAGCAATGTATTTTCATAATAAATACTTCAATAATTGGCATAGTACATGAACATCTACTTTTGCTTACTAGTCAATTTAAGAATTTCTTTATTTTTGTAATGCATTATGTTAATTAAATACCCTCTATTGATCTTTTTAGTTATTGCCATATTTTATAACTAGCCTTACACGTTTAAAAAACATATAATTGTGTATTGCTTTTTCTAAAAATCTGCACTATTGATATTCACTTATAAATTTAACTGTTAATTATGTTGTGATTATTGTAAATGACTATAACAAAATAGCTTGTAAATGTTGTCTTATCTGTATAAACAATTGCTAAATGGTAGAGAAATCATTATTTAAGAATTTCATAAAGTAGAAGTTCATAAAATAGTTTTGCATTAAAAATTTATTCTAAAGATGGATTGTAGTAATGAGAATATATATATAATTAAAAAAAAAAAAAAAAAACTTGTAAAACAAGTTTAGATTTGAAGATTTTCAATTTGTATAGACATTATTGTAATTCCTATAATGGAAAGTATGAGTGAAGAATATTGAAATATATTTAATTAAACTGCTATAAATCATTTAAGTAATTATAAATGATTTAAATTTATGTTATTTAAAAGCTTTAAAAAATGTGAGTTTTTTCAACTTAACAATTTTTTTTTTTTATTATGCATTTTAAGAATTATATGTATCTTTGAATTTCTGTTACCCAATTTTAATGATATTTGTAGGAGCTATTATTTTATAGCAAATAATGAAAGTTAAGTCTACCTTGATTAATTCAGTTAGAGTTGACTGTAATGATATAATTTAAAATAAAACATTTCAATTATGGAAATAAAGATGAATTCAAAGTGTTTTGGTTTTGTATATTTCTTTATTTTTTATTTTTATATTTTACACAAATAACTTATTGTTATTGAATAAATTCCTGAAATTTAAATTGTATGAAAGTAAATATATTTTTAAAACATGTATGCACCATGAAAAATGCATATATATTAAAGTGTTGACATTTATAGTTGTTGGAGTTGTTTGATAGTGAAGATCCTAGAGAGCGTGATTTTTTGAAAACAACTTTACATAGAATATATGGAAAGTTCTTAGGTCTGAGGGCATACATACGTAAACAAATAAATAATATTTTTTACAGGTATGTAAATTTTTCAGGTTTTTTTTTAGGATTTTTTTATTTTAACTGTCTTATATTCGTGTAATGTGTACACTATTAATTAATATTTATATAAATATGAAATATTTTAGTAATTAGTATGTAATATATATAATGGATTTCCTCATAAGTAAGAAAAGTTAACTTTTAAAATGTCTTCTAAATGCATAAAAAATGAAACTTAAATTTAAATAGCTAAAACAATTTCTGAAAACTTAACATCTCAATGAGACAAAAAGTATACAAAGGAATTGAATAAAATTTTGACAACTTTCCAAATCCTATGAAATACAAGACAGCTTTAAAGTTGAAATTTTTTTTTTGGGGGGGGGGGTCATGGTCCAACATAAACTAGGGGTAATGAATTAGTAATGAAATACCTATTACAATGTGGCAAACAGTTTTAAAGACAACTTTTTCTAAAGAATAATCTTTTAATTTTAAAAGATTCATTAAAATTAAAAGCAAGTTTTGAAAACTTATGTGATTACTGATATTTTTATTAAAAAGACTCATTAAAATGAAAAAGTTTTGATTTTTATGTTAATTAAACTTCCAAAAAACGACAACAGAATAGGTTATTGTCATTTTAATAATATTGACATAAGTATAATATTAATCTGTACTATCTTTATCAATAACTGTATTATCCATATCTTTTTTAATTATTCAATTTTTACTCAATCATAATTATTTATGCATATAATATTTAAATGCACTTTTTTCTGTTTATCTTTTAGTACAATTTTACAAATTGACATGACAATATAGACAAAGTGTTTTGAGATAATTTTTTATATTATCTGTTACATCCTAATTATATTTTACAAAATACTTTCTTAATATTCTTTAAAATATATATTTATATAGAATGAAAAATTGTAAAAAAAAAATATTTTTAACAGAATGGAAGGATAATCAATAATATATTTTGAAATTTATTTAAAAATATTTGTTATGTACACTGCTTGCCTACTAAATTGCAACACCAAGAAAGACAAGAGATATCAAAACAAAAATTATTTTGTAGATAACATCTTGACCAAGTATCAAATGAATAAATTTATAGACTTCTATGAAGTGTTGTTCCTGCAAAAATCAGTAGCCAGAGTTTCAACCATTGTTGAAAATCACCGCTGCTACACCTTGGTATTGATGCAAAGAATCTGCGTGTATTCTTGAGATACAGCAGACCAAGCAGCTTCCACATGTTGCCAAAGTTGATCTGATATTTCATCTCGTGACATAATCTGCGTCAATCATTGAGCAACCATGGGCCACATGTTTTCGATTGGCGAAAGATTCAGAGAGGAAGCCAGCAAATTCCATTCAATAAAAACAATTTCATTCCATTCTCCTATCCACATCCTTCTTTCATCGCACCATTAACGACGGAGATGTCTGTAGTTCTGCACCAATGGACGTCTTGCTGATTGACCACTCTGCTGTAAATGGTGTTGAATGGTACGTGCAGATACTGAATGATGCCTTACAGAGTGAATGTTCTGTGCTATGGTTCATGATGTGGCTGAGCAATCCATCACTGCCATGCACACAATTTGCTTGTCATCACATGAAGTAGTGCACTGAGGTGGAGGCAAACGAACACTTTGGTCCGTCATACCCTCCTTCATCCAATATCACATATCTGCATTACAGTTGTTTGGTTTAGTCAAATCTGGTACTTTAAAGATAAATCCAAAATAGAATTTAAAACTTTGCTTGTTTAATTTGAACAAAATTATTTATAATCATTCAAATTAAACAAAAAAGGATTGTTTTTATATTTATTCTTTTTATTGGTTACTATTAGCAATCAAAAATAAGTAGTTACGTAAGAATTATTACCAACATTAATAAAAAATTGGGCTTAAATATTATACAATTATCTGAATTTGATTTTCTAAAATTTGTGTGTATTGGTTTTGCTTTTAGTATTTAATTACATTAGAGAATATTAAATTTTATTTTGGTGAAATTTATATTCACGTTATATGATTGATTCCTATTTTGTACATCTATTAAACTACATTAGTAAAATTTTATTAGGTTTATATATGAAACGGAGCATCATAATGGAATAGCTGAATTGTTGGAAATTTTAGGGAGGTGAGTTATTTTTTTCCTGTATTTCAGCATTTTCTTTAAGATTTTAGATATTTTCTAAATACCTACTATTTTTTGAGTTTTCTGAATATGGAATTGACAGACAAATTTTAATTTTAGAAGTGTTGTTTTAAATCTTTCCAAGATTAGTCTTTGTTTTTTTAATCAGTTTTCTTTGCAGTTAATGAAGTATCTATATTCAGTTCAAGCAGGTACCTCTTGTTTAAATGATATTTAGTTATAATATTTTGTTTTTAATTAAGAAAGCATATGTATGTGTTATACAGACTCTTAAAAATTATCATGAGACAATTTTTAGTTTATTGGTAAAAAATTTTTAATTGTAGAAATTACTGATGCAATAGTGAAAATATTTGTCAAATTACAAGAAAGAATGTTTTTTTTTTATTTAAAAAAACTTTAATAATTTTAAATATTTATCATCAAAAACATATTTCTCTCAGCCAGTTATTTGTCTCTGTTAGTTTTCTAAAACCAAATTTATTTAATGCATTCGCTGAAATATAATAGTCTGAGAGTTGTATCTCTTTAATTTATAAGTTTGATTAAAGAGATTTTAATCTTATTTTTATAAGGGCCACAAAGAATTTAATTAAATAGAAATGTTATGATGAAGATAATAATTCTACTGGCCTATTAATATCTTGTTCATACATTCTTGAAGTATTTTTCATTGCAAATATTAGCACTCTCTCTTAATAATATAAATAAAAAAAGTTTATTGTTCCTCCAAAGCATCTATTTGTTTGCAATATTTGATCAATTGTAGCTCTTATGAAACAGAATATTACTAACTTTAGCAATCTTTATAAGCTGTGCATCTAAAAATATTCAAATTTTTAATATTTTTTAAGTAAATTTATTATTTAAAATGTGTTCCTGCTTATGTCACATTAAACTTTTATAACAATAACTACAGGTTTTAGCCAATTTGTTATAATCAATTCATAATGAGGAACACTAAATTTATCTATAAATTTCATTTCAAATTTTATTGGAATATATTCATTTACATTTTAGAGCAGTTATACAGAATTTCTTCAATTGTATTCTGTAATAATAAATATTGGATGCCTCATCCACAAACAAGTGAATGCTTCATTTGACAAATCAAGTGGCACCATTAAACAAGTAGAGAAAAGTGATAAAATGTGTATAATATTTTTTAAGATTAACATTTTTTTATATTATTTACATATGGGTTTTGTTGAGTTAATTCTCATAATTAATTTATTAATGAAATTTGTTCTGAATGTATGTAGTTATTTACAGCTTTAGAATTAAATTTTAATAAAATTCAGGAAGTGGAGTCCATATTTTGTTGGAATGGTACCAAAAGTTATGTGAAGAAGATTTTGCAATAAATGGAACAAATGGGGGGGGCTGTAGATTTTTCATCATTTGAAAGAATTAATTGTTGGTGCCTCAATTTCAAAGGCAGCAAATGTCACTGGGCTTCAAATAATATTATCAACCGAAGCTCTTCCCAAAATATTTCAGTTTAAAATATTTGTAGAGTTGCAAATGCTAGGAATAAGTAATTGGAACTTCATGTCTTACCTTACTAACTTAATTTAAAAAAACTAAGTAACTTAAATTACACAAAACAAAAGATTTTTAAGAAATTAAAAAAGCATTTTTTGTAAGAACAAAAAGCAACAATGGGAAAATAATTACAGCAATTATAGAATAATTAAAATGGGAAATTAAAAGAAGAATTGAGAAGAAAGAAAACAAGTATTGAGAAACAAAAAGTATGATTTCTCATCAGGGGACTAGGGAAAAGCTTTTTAATTACTTAATATTAAGATTCTAAAGAATTTAACAGCATGTAAATTAAATTTCCTTATGGCTTCAAAGGAAAAACTAATATTGAAAAAGAACTGTGAAAGCTAAAAATTTGTAAACTAAATTGTGAAAACACAAAAATATATACATTTTGCAAGGTGAAATATTTAAAGAAATTTTATAAAAAAGCATAAAGATTATTAATAAATAAAAATTTTAAAATATGGAGACATTTTTAAGTAAAATTAGAAGTATTTAAAAAAGAGATTGGAAAAAAATAGAATATGGAATATTATTTACTAGGAGATACTGATGAGGCAAAGTTAAATAGTTGATTGGAAACAACAGAATACAAATAAAAGTTAAAAAACTACTGTTACAAAAGATTCTACATTTTGTGAGTGAAGTTACAGCTAAAAGGTGAAAATGCTGAAATTAATTTTACTGTCAAAAAATATAAGAGCCAATTGTATTAATTGAAATATACAAATTTAATAATAAAATAAATATTATATATATATATATATATATATATATATATATATATATATATATATATATATATATATATATATATAAACCCTAAATGCAGTAAAATTTGTGGACATTAGTGAAAAAACTAAAAGAAAATTAGGGAATAATGAGACTAGTGTAATCGTTATGGTTGATAAATCAAAAGGGCTAACATCCAAAATAAACAACTTCTGGCAGGGCTTTAAGAACAAAATTTCATAGATTTTTCTGGACAGATTTTTTATTCTTTGAGGAAATTCAGAAATTAGTAAAAAATAAACTTGACAGATTTTTTAAATTTATTTAATTATTAGATTAGTGAAAGAATTTTGGAGTGAATTGTGGACTATCTTAATTGAAAAAATTTAGTCTATAAATTCATTGAAGTCAGAATAGAATCTATAAACTTTAATAATTTTACTAATAATGATGTCAACAAAAATTTGCTTAAAAATATTAGAGTTCCAATTGGCAAATTTAGTTATTCTGAAATTAGTCTTTCCTTTTATCATAAATTATGAAGTTCATATATTTGCAACATTGATGTTGATATCTAAGTAGTTAACAATAGAATTATAAGTATTAGTTGTGTTAATTTTTAAAGAATTAGGATAAATTTCAGTTATTGAAAATTGTTGGTAAAATAAATAACTAAAAGATTATCATTACATCTAATAAATTTACAATCGTAGTATAAGATATTTGTATTAAATTTAAGGAATTTAGCTTCTTTGATGAGAAAAGTATAAATTCCAAATATTCGAGCTAAAATTAATGGCCATTAGTACATAATGGGTGCATATTAAAGTCCTTTCTGGGCTTCCGCCTCACAAACCAGGAACATAATTTCTGCTGCAAAAATCTTTCATATAAAAGAAGCTTTCATGCTATGTCATTTTTAGGTTTAAAAAGTTTATTTTGCAAAAATTGTAAAATTAGTTTTTATGAGTCCTTGGGTCTTTACGATTTATATTAAGAAAAATTTTGTTATTTTCCTAACAGATCTGACATAATTAGTTTCAAGTTTGCAATTTTTTCTGTCTTTAAGGGGTAGATTTTAAAATATAATTCTATAGTAAAATCTGTGGAATCTTTTGGGAAAAACAAATTTTTCCCATCCATATACAATGTGTATCTAGTCACAATGCTAAATGTGTTATGCTGAAAGCTGCAGTAACAGTACCTAAGGAATATATACCTATTATAAGAATAGCAAAATGAATATTCATCAGCATATTGATGAATATTGAGTTCAAGCTGAATCTTATGTCTTTAGAATGCACTGAATCTGTAGCTCAAAATTCATCTGAAATATTGGATATTGTCTTAACTATTTTTACGCAAAGTTTCTACAAACTGTTGCATTACTGAAATATCCATGCTAATTTGGTTTCATTATAGTTCTCAATTAATTCAAATTATCTGCTAAAAAAAAACCCAGATTTTGCAGGCTTTCAGTTTTACTCAAATCTAACATTAATTGAAAATTATGCAAATACAAAATTGGGTAGCTACATAATAAAAAATTTTCTTAAATAAGCTCCTTTTATTCATACTATATAAAAGAATCACATGAATAACCTTCTGACTAAATGTTTGGAAATTTTGAGGTAGCAAGAAATCGCAATTGTTGATTGCTAGATTCAATTTTCTTGCCTTCCATTCCAAGCCTCGATTACCCTGAAATGTGCTCCTTTTCAAATTTGGGCATTTACTGCTATGCTTGTTTCTTAACTGCTATTCTAATTTTCACTATTGCAATTCATTTACTGTCACTTTGGTTTTAAATTAAAATTTTGTTCCAAATTTGGTTACTAAATTTTGAATTGTTTTTATACTCTTAAATGCTATTAAGAGATGAATTCTGATATATATTTCCCAATAATTTCAATGTATCATGGAAATGATAGATATCAAAAGAAGAAAATTTCACAAAAATCCGCACATCTTTTTTGAATTACCATGTTTTGCATAATTGTGAGGCATGAGCTGTATGCAAATGATGATGCTTAACTGATATAATATAAACTAGGATCATGAATAAATCAATAGGTAATCTGTAAACTCAAGATATGGCTGGTTACTTAGTGTAATTATGGCAATCTAAACTCAAACGGTTATTGTGAGATGATATCTTTCATGGGAAATCCATCAGCAGCTGCTGTGATGTATATTAATCATTTTTCAAATTTTTCCCATCTGGGCAAAGAAACTGTCAGAAATGTGAGCTGATTCAAGCAAATAAGGACTACTCTTAGTCATCATCATACAGGGAAGCCATTGGAATTAGGTTCTATAAAGCCAGAAGATGCTTTGGCATATGCTGTAGCCAATCCACATGGTGCAGTACACTTGAAATTAGTTGACTGTGATTTATCATAAACACATGTATGGCAAATATTACATGCTGAAGTAGTGCATCCCTAACATGTCATCCCACAACAAAAATTACTTATACTGAATAATTATTGATGAAATTAGGACAATAAACACTATTAAGGATATTTCAAATTTTTTGTATATTTTACGAACTGATAAAGCTGTAATTCAGTGCACAAGCATAGAAAATCAGTCACTCACCAAGTACGCTGGTCCATCAACATCTAGTATGGCATTTAGAATAACTATTTCATTGGACCCGTTTTTATGAAGGAACATTAACAAGACAAAGATGTCCAATTGTTAGAAAACAGAATTTATAAAAGATATTCCCTTTGCTTTACTGCCTCAATTGTGAATTCAGTGTGATGGGGCTCTTCTTCATAAACTTAAAGGCATGAAATGTTTTCTCCAACAATATCTTGAGGAATGCATCATCAGAGATGATTGCAATTTTAAATGGCCCCCATATCACCAGGACTTATCTCTTCAGATTTTTTTCTCTATGCTTATATTGAAGAAAGATCTACATCAGCACATACAAGTTTTTTAGACTGACTTGCGATCAACAGCAATTCCTTCCTTAATTTCAAATGTCCATGAAAAGTTGTATTCCCAATTGCAAATAAACAACAGTAATCTGTATGTACTTGGTTGTAACAAAAATTTTCCACTATTGCCAATATTGTCTTAACATAACCTGTTTATGCTAAGACAATATTGGCAATAGTGGAAAATTGCCAACATAAACTGTTTATAAAACAGTTTATGTTGGCATCGTTGTTTATATTTTGTCGCACAATTTTCGGTATTTTAAAGAAGTCTTGTTTTATAACACTGTTGTGAGGTATGTAAAAATATCATTATCATTAAGTACAAGGTGTCTGAAATGGAATTATCAAGCTATAAGAATAGAACCATTGTTTACTTTCAGTTCTGTTGTAAAAGTCAAATACAGAATGTCACCAAATTATATATACAGCTTTAGATACTATTGTATCATATGACACTGAAAGTTGGGTGCTGAATATTTGAAAACAAGGACTAAGACATTCTAAAAGCGGAACACTGGCTGATGTTGATAAAGCCTGTTTCTGCTCGCTCAAATCTGCAAACCGAAACACCCAACGCTTTAGCGAAAATAAAACTTCTCTGCTTACAATAAACAACGTGTGAATTTAAAGAGACGTCATAAAGCACGCCATTCTAAACATTTATTTCCCTTTTTGTTTATATAATCAAAAACACATGTATGTGAGTCGGGCTTCTCTCATTTAGAGTAGAAGGTCTAATGTACATGTATCTGAAACCATATGGACATACAGTGCGATCTTGTGGCAGAAATTATAGTTTTTAAAACGTTCCAGGACACTGGCACAAATACGTGACAGTCGGGGCTGAACGGGAAAACGCTCTGGCACGCCTGCATGTCGGCCGGGAAGTGAGTGTGTTTGTTGCTGACACATAGAAGTGACAGTCTGCGCGAAGGAGTTAAGAAGACAAAAAGTGCAAACTTTGAAATTAAATATCTTGCTAATTTTGTTGAAGAAAAATGAAACTATTTTGTTAAATCTGTTAGGAAGAAAGCAAAATTTTTCTAAATATTTACATAAAAATCTGGAAATCATAAAAATTTCAATTTTACTATTTTTTTAATGCAGGATCGTTTTTACATTCATAATTTTTAAATGCAAAAATGATGTTAGCCCCAAATTTCCCTTTATTTGACAAATTTTTGGAACAGAAATTATAAGTTCTAAACCAACAGTTTAAGAGAAAAAGGCCCACATATGACTTAATTATGAAGGGTATCTTTCTTTCTCTCTCTGTGAGATAAAGAGATTATTAAATAATATATAAAGGGATTGAAAATAAAAAAAAGAAGGCGAGTTTTTTATTAAATACTTATAATTATCAATATTGCTTAAATCAAAATTTTATACTTGAAGTTATTGAATTATTATTTGTTATCATAGTTTTATTCAAGTATTCTTATTTTAATATGAGGGTGGAATGTGTTAAATTTCTGATCTCATTTAAAAATGGCAATCTTATTATTTTGATGAAAGAACAAGTAAGTGCCATGGTTTTAATACTTTTTGCATATTTCAAATGTTTTGTGTGTTTCGTTACTTTTATATTGTGCTGTTTTAAAATTTTTCATCATTTGATTTTAACCACATATGAAGAAAACTAGAAAAAATTTGTAATAGTGCTTTCTACAAAAGATTTATCTCCAAAAAAAAAAAAAAAAACTGCTAGATGCTTTATTTAAAGAATGAAACTTTGCTTACAACTTTTAAAGCACAGGCTGCAGATTTTAAGTATAGTTACACAAACACCTCATGCAGAATTTTCTGGAAGATCAAAACCAGCCACTACAGATGAAATTGTTAGAAAAGTTCACAAAAGCATTATGAATGATCACCAAGTAAAATTGGCATTAGATGCATCATTAGGCTTAGTAACCTAAGAATGAGTATGTAATATTTTAGGTGCAAGAAAGATCAGCAAGATTAATGCTGCATTTTATGCCTTTGTATAAAAACATGCATTTCATGATATCTGCAATGTATGCAACTCAAATCTTTTTAATTTTTTGAGAGCAATATTTTGAAATTCCAAGAATTTATTTTTCAGGGGCCATGGGAACCCTATTGTATTTGAAATTATCCTTTTAGGCTATTGTAAGGATCAGTAGTTTTTTGGTAATCTAAATTGTTCTATTTAAAGCTTAAGAGTTTCAATAATAAAAAAGAAAGTAAAAGAATGTGTAGGTAATTAATATTTACAAATATAACATTCAGAGGGATTTTTTATTTATTTTTTTAATATTAAAAAAATTGTCATTTAAAAAATTAATTAGTAAAATGTCATCTTTAAAAGTAACTTTGTTTTATTTTTATAAATTTATTCCAATGCATATCATTTATTTTGAGAAGTTTGATTTGTTGTTGTGGAAAAATTGATAACAAAGGAAATCTGATTCAAACTTTGCTAAGTGTATATGGTGATGTAATCATTCAGAAATTATCATGTTAGACTTTTCGTAAGCTATAAGATCTTTATTGTCTGACCAATGCCAATGATGTGAGTTATTTTATGTATTTAACTAGTATTGCTGTTGTATGTAATATTTTATGTTATATGTTAAATAATGTATATAAATATTTCATATATTAGTGTTTACATTTATTCAGCACAGTGATGTTGATTGATAAAAATTTATATTTACATTGTAAATTTAGCTTTGTTGCCTGGTTTACTCAAAGGCTAGTTTTCACTAAATTAAAGTTTTTTTAAAGTTTGGCACCATTGTGCCCGATTAATTAAAATCCCTGCTTTCATACAAATATGTTTTATTTTTATAAAAGCTCCGATTTTAATTAAACAGGCATAGCAGTACCCACCTTAAAGAAATATGTTTTATTTAGATTATAGATTTAGAATTGTTTTCTGGTTTACTTCGAGGCTAGATTGCTGTACACTGATTTTTTATTATAAATTTTATAGGGGAAAAGAAGGTGGCAGCCACTGCCTGGTTAATTAAATCCGAGAATTTATAAAAATACATTTAATTTACTTTATAAAGTTAGCTTCATTGCCCAATTTGAGCTAAATTGCCCTGCACTGAACTTTTTTTTTTTTTTTTTTTTTTTTTAAGGGGGGCACTCCATTTTAGTTAAGTGTTCGGTTAAGTCCAAGTTTTTATGAAAACTTGTTTAATATTTACATAACAGATTAAGTTTTATTTCTCATTTGTAACTTATTGTAGACTGTGAGGTACTTATTTTATATTTGATTTTTATAATGTAACCTTTGTGAAATTAGTTTATATTTATCAGCATTTTAATAATTATGTATTTTGTAATTATAATGAAATGTTCACATTTTTTTAATTTAAAATGGGGTGTGATTGCAAAGTTAATTTTGACAGCGATCAGTATTTGACAATTGCATAGTGTGTATTATGACCATTTTGTTTGGCGATTCATAACTGGAGTGAAAGTTGAAAATCAAAACATTTCAACGTAGTTAATGTAGAAAATCATTTCAACATTGGCGATATTTTTTTTTATTGTGCCTAGTGCATTATGTACATTAGGATTTTACCTAAATTGTTAAATCTTATCGTGATATTTGTTTGTTATTTCCAAAAAATCTTCTTAGGGGATCAATATTCACAATTATACAGTATATATGAATGTATAAAAATGTTTAATTTTTCTCTTTTAGTATTATCAATGGTTTTGCTTTGCCATTAAAAGAAGAACATAAAGTATTCCTTTTGAAAGTCTTAATGCCTTTGCATAAAGTTAAATCACTTAGTGTGTATCATCCACAATTAGCATATTGTGTTGTTCAGTTTCTTGAAAAAGATCCTAGTTTAACAGAATCTGTAAGTGTACTTTCATTAAAATAAATATTCTACATATTTTATTAAAATAAGAATACATTTTATATAAAAATACCTCAATTTTGAACTATTTATGTAATTTCTACATCAAAGTAACTTTCAAACTGACTTTTTTACTTATTTAAATTAATAAAATCATTTTAAAGCATTAAAATATCATAATTTTAATACTATTTCAAAACATTTTTATGTTAAAAATGTTTTATATAATTGTTGAAATTTTATAAATAAAAATGATTTGCTATTTATGACTTATTACTATAATTTTATTTTTTAAATAAATCATAATTTTCATCAAATTTTATAGAGTTATTTCTGTTTTTTTCATTCATAGAGAAACATAATAAATAAAACATTTCAGAAAATTAATCAAATCTAAACTAATGTGATATTTCAAGAAAATAATTTGTTATTTATAATTATTTTCATGATTTTATAGGTTGTCAATAGCCTTTTAAAGTTTTGGCCTAAAATGCACAGCCCAAAAGAGGTAAACTATTTAAATATAATAAATTTGCTGCTTTTTGTTAGCACTTTTTCCTTTATTTTTAAAGCTCAATCCAATGGCTTATTGAATAGTTAATGAAATTCATTATATTGCTTTGTAATCTTAATTACTGTTACAAAATTGTCAAAAATAATGGAAAACAAATTTTAGATTGATATTGTGAAAATATGTATATAATTTATAATAAATGAATGGCAGGTAACTCTTTTAATATAGATTCCTTTACCTGTAAACACTTCCAATTTTTTTGAAAAAAGTTTAGACTAATTTATGATTTAAAGTCTCTGAACATATCAATATTTATTTTATACTTATATAAAGAATGAAAGCTGATGGTATTAAAAAGATTAAAAAATTATTTACATTCAGAAATATGATGAAACAAATAATACTGGAAATGGTAAAATTTAATCTTTGCATTACATTAATACTTAATTGAAATACTTGCAAATAAATCTTGTTAAATGTGACTGAATTTTCATTAAAATGCATTTACAAATTACATTATAAAAAAGAAATTTGTAAATAAATATACTTATAACTTGATTTATTTTTCTTGTGATAAAAATAATTTTCAATTTCTTAATAATTGTTACATTTGTATTTAAATGAAACTTAATTGCTGGAGGCCATTAATAACTAAGGCATATTAAAAATAAATAAGTTTTTCTCAAAAACTATATTTTTTATAATAAAATGAACCCCTAGAAAACATTAAAGTGTGCATTTTGTACTAAATAAATTTAATAATTTAAATATACTTATGAATTTTTTGTTTAATTGGATTATTTGGTTAGAAAAAATATTTTTTAGCAAAAATTGGAAGAAAAAATAAAGCTGTCCAATAGAACATGTACTTCATATAAAATTTACATTATTATTTGTTTCTCTTCATATTAGAATTCAATTGAAGAGTCAGGTAATAAAATCTTATGATACGCATGTTTGTAAAAACAAGTTTACGCTTTTTTCTTTATTTTCATCATTTAGATTTAAAGAAAATTAATAGAAATGTAGTTAGTAAAAAAAGTCAATCAGTAGATTCTCATTAAATCTGTTATTTCTCATTTTAAAAAATATATTTTCTAAATTCTTATGACTTTTTTTTTCTGTATGATCTAATGTGTTTTGTATTTTTTTATTTCATTTATCATGAAACTTATGTTTTCATATTAAGAAATAAATTTTGTCTGAATAATCTAATAAATAGTGTGTATCTGTTAATTAGAGTTTATCTCTCATTAAACAGTGTATCACTAAGTGTTATATTTTGTAATGTAGGAAATAAAATTATTACTAGCTCAGAGTCTATTGAAAGGATTAAATATATATTGGAGTTTTACACTATATTAAATGTATATATACACTACCTCTCCCAAATTTTACTACTGACATAAGACAATCCAATTTATAAGAAACGTTATACCACCACATATCAAACTAAGGCATTGTCATTTGAATAGTAAAGAATGAAACTTTATTCTTTGATCCATATATATCGCTTTTCCTATAGTAGGCCTTCACACTAAGTTAGACAAACTAGTCCTTTTGATTTAGTCACCAAAAGTTTCTGGGTTGTCACAATCATAATAATAGGATAGGTGGCATTCCTTATAAATGTAGTCAGTCACTAATATATGTAATTGAAAAGTACAATTGTGAAAGTTTAAATTTCTTTTCAATTTATTTCAAGTAATAATAAAACTATATAATGTGTAAAGTTTATCTGTGTAATTCTAAATTTGTGTTAAAAGTATTTTTCTTTTATGTGTTTATATACTTAAATATTTGTTCTTGAATAAACTGCCATGTACTTACAAAATAATTTATGAGTCAATTCAATCAATGTGATTAATAATAATTTATTTAACATTGTTTTGTTTTTGGGTAGGTAATGTTCTTAAATGAATTGGAAGAAATACTTGATGTTATTGAACCTGCCGAATTTACTAAGGTAATGGTGCCATTGTTCAGACAACTTGCAAAATGTGTCTCATCTCCTCATTTTCAGGTAAAATCTTAGATTAAAAAAGAAAGTAATTATTGTTTGTCAAAATAAAATTAGGGTGGCTAAAAAAGAAACATTTATTTTTCAGGTAGCAGAGCGAGCTTTGTATTACTGGAATAATGAGTATATTATGAGTCTAATTAATGACAATGCTACAGTATTGCTACCAATTATGTTTCCTTCTTTATACAGAAATTCAAAATCCCATTGGAACAAGTAAGTTTAAATACAAGTGTAAAAATAGTCACATACAAGATCATATTTTTATTTTGAAGAAGAATTTAAATGTTATAATTTTCATCATTTAATTGAATGTAATAAATGAAATTAATTTAGATCATAAAAAATAATTGTTTATTGTTCTTTGATACTTAAATGTTTTGAATTACATTGAATACAATATATATTTCACTATTTGATTCAGTAACTGAAAGCATATCAACACTCTTAGTTCTTCTAATATTAAATTTATTCTATTATATTAATTTTCATTCGTGGCTTAATTTTTCAAATATCAACTTCGTTATTCTATTTGTTAAATTCTTTTGTGCTGAGTTACAACTTAAAAGAAATTAAGATCATTTTGTTATGAAATATGTCTAAATCTTCCCATCATGGGGATAGTAAAATAATTTTAACTATCTCCATGATTTGGATAGCTAAATTCATTACTTGAGCTGAAAGGGGATCTTCGACTTACTACCAAATTCCTAGATTCGTATTAGAATAAACTACTATTAGCAGGGTTTTTTTTTGTGTTGTTATTTCTTTGAACATGATAAAAATTAAGTTATTTCATAATTAAATTACTTTGATTGAAGAATACTTGTGTTCTAACTTCAAAGTTTTAAGTGTGTGTTTTTTTTTTTTTTTTTTTTTTTTTTTTTTTTTTTTTTTTTTTTTTTT
>JAPDSC010058753.1:979512-1034520 GCA_026290005.1 Latrodectus geometricus
TTTTTTTTTTTTTTTTTTTTTTTTTTTTTTTTTTTTTTTTTTTTTTTAACTGTTGTTAATTGCCTTTGAATTATTTCAGGACTATTCATGGTTTGATATACAATGCTCTTAAACTTTTCATGGAAATGAATCAAAAATTGTTTGATGAATGTGTACAAAATTATAAACTTGACAGGCACAGGTGACTATTTCTTTTAGACTATTTATTGGTTATTGTTTTTATGACAAATTTTAATATAAATTAAAACTCTTTGTCAACTGTTTCAGTCTCAGTAGTACATTCCCACAACTACACTACCAAGTGTCTATTGCAGTTCCATTTTATTATTTTAACTTAAAATAGTGAATTAATAAATGATATTTGAAAATTTAAAATCTTCCAATTATATTGAAATTACACTTAGCATAAGTTTGTATTTATGTTTATTATGTATATAAGATTTATTTTACAATGCTTATTTTTAAAAAATCCACATTGATTTTTTAAAACTAATTGATCTATATAAAATCCCTGTGAATCAATAAAATTAAATTAATGATGAAAAATTAAAATGGTTTTAACATATGCATATTAAAAAAGTGGCCCTATTCATACTCTAGAATGTTCTGTTTATCATATTTTGATGAAACTTGGTAAATGTATTATATGGATCACAGGGAAACAATTTCTGTGATGAAAAATAGTTTGCAATTTGATCACCAGCTGGCAGTTTTCAAAACTATCTTATGCAAATTAATTAAACCTATAGAAATTTGTAATCAGAGTCATAAATTCATTCCATGTGCCTTTATCATTGTTAATCATTCATTTACAGAAGTAAGATGAAGTTTACTGGTTTAATTACAATAGCTTAGCTTTGTGAATATTATCATATAAAGTTATTGCATAAAGGATACATGAGAATTGTTTTAAGATTGTTATTCAATTTATAGAGACTGGGAACATGAATGTGTTTCCAGGAAGTTACCCTGAAGCGATTCTGAATAAAATCATCAAATTTGTTACTGCTGTTAAAAAAGACTAATTTAGTGTAACTGGTGTAACTGAATGATTAACCAATAGTAATAAGTTAAAGCAACATACTCACATGTATGTACTGCTAAGTATTTTTGTCAGCCATCTTGGATTAACATTATTAAACATTGTTAAGTTGTATTGTTTTGCAAAAATTCAATAAGTTGTTGTTTAATCAATAACTACATAAGTTTTTATCATTGATTTACTTTGATAAGTCATAAAATCAATAATGCAAAATATATTGAAATCATGAAACAAAAATATTAAATTCTTTCATGTTGGATAAGTTTTTTACTGTTTTCTGCAATATGCATATTTGATGACAATATATTTGCATATCATCACTTTCATACATAACAGTTGCTTTAATAATTGGTAATTTTAATACAAAACATTTTTATCAAATTAAAAAAAGTTTATAGGAAATTTATTTCTATAATTATTAGAACACAACATGTGAGTATTGCACACAAGGCTTTTTTTTTTTTTTTTTTTTTTTTTTTTTTTTTTTATCTTTCCTCTTTCCCTCAAGGCAATTTTTAAAATGTTTAAATTGTCAAAGATAAATTTAATAGGGGAATGGATTTATTTAAATATTAGTACTAAAAATTGTTATTAAGTTATTTATTTGATAATTTATTAAAACTATTTTTCATTTGTATGTGTATATGTATATTAAGAATATTCCAGTTTTCAATTTATAAAGTTCATTTCATAAATAATTTTGCTTATTTAAACTTTGTTTCAAAACTACATAATGGTAGCATTTGTTTATTTCTGTTTTTATGTAATACCGATGAATTGAATTCCTCAATCAAATCTTTGTAATAATTTAAAACTTGTGTAGTTTTTAAAAGTGTTTTTTAGATTCAAGTTGTATTTTTTATTAGAAAACAAATAATAACACAAATATTAATTATTACATTTTACCATGTTATTAAAAAGCATTTATTTTGCAAATTGTAATTAGCATTCATGTAAAAAACTAGCTATTGAGTAACATAAACCAAATCATAATTAATTTATTTAATGTCAATTTTGAATATTAACTTTGAACTAGTCGCAAATGTTAATGTAATGATTCTTCCTGAAAAAATCATATCAAAACTTCAAATGACTAATTTTAGGAATAATGAAATGTCATTTCATTAAAATTTGAAAGTCATGACTTTTTTTTAATTATTTTCTTTAACATTGTTTTTAAAATAATTGAGATAATAATTTTCTTTTTTTAATTTATTTTCCATGAATGAATCCTTAAATATTCTTAAAAGATAGTATATTTTCTCCAAAAATAAATATCATTTTTATAAATTATGTTTCTAAATTTATCAAATGTCTCCTCTAATTTCTTTTTTTTAATTTTAGATAAGTTATTATTAATTTGTTAGAGAAACTTATCACATATTGTTGAAATCTACATTCTATTTTTACAATACAGCTAAAACATACAGCATAAGTTAATGTCATGCCTTAATTAAGTAGTAACTAAATATTGACATTTTTTATTCGCTATTAAGTGAATTCTTGAGATTCTTTTACTTAAATTAACTGAATGAAATACACACAAAATAAGGTGGCACTAAAAATAATTTACTATTAATTTTTGGCCTAATATCTTATGCTTAATATCCATGATAATTTTGCTATCATCTACAAAATTTATGAAATATTTGTACTTTAATATAAAAAATTTTCACAGTTATTTAGAAATGATAATTTTTTTTTCAGCGAAAAGGCAAAAATGAAAGAGCGAGAAGAAACTTGGTCTAAAATAGAAAGTTTAGCTTTAAAAAATCCTAAAGTATGTATTATTTTCAAATTATTTACATGTAATATTGTTCATTTCCCTGTGCTCTTAATTATTTTTTACTTTACTGTACCCTCCTTAAGATTTTAATTTTCAATCAAACAGACTTCAGTAATTTATAAAATTCAATGCAATCATGAAAATTTTATCAGTGCTAATTCTATTTTCTTTAATATTTCCATTTTAATATTTTTATTGAAATTACAAAAATATTTGATTCATTTGAGCAAATATTGTTTAAAATGCCTTACTGACAAAAATCCATAAACATTGAGCTATTTCTTTCAAAAATAATGATTTCACTTGTTAATATTTTGCATTATAAAGCAATGTTTTTAAAAGAAATAAAACTTCATTTTTCATAACATAATAAAATCTTAATTATATGAAAGTAAAAAAACAATAACTAGTATTCAATATCTGTTTTTGTATTGTAGGACTGCCGTATTTTCCTGTATATAATCCGCGGATTCCGTGTTAAAAAAAATTCTAAATTTAGTTGGGCATATTAAACACCGCCACTTATAATCTGATAAAAATACATTCTCCATCAGGAAAGCTTTTAAGAAAGTTTTGAAAGAAATGCTGTTTATGTTTCATAAAATAAATAACAGGTGGTACCAAGACACACCTGGGTTATGTGAACTATAATCACAGCTTTGTCTAATTATGTTCAAAAACGAATTTAGTTCTTCCAAAGATATTAGTTTCCTGTCGCAAAGGTCATTTCGCAATTTGTCTTGGCATGAGCTGTTTTGTTTTGAAAATATTCAAATTCTTATATCCTCATATGGAAGCAAAAATTTTTAAGTCACACAGCAGATTTAAATTAAAATCTATAGCGAAAGCAAATGAGAAAAAAATGGCGACAAACATGTTAATATAAAGTGAAAAACAAAGCATGCGTGGTATAAAAGAAAAACATAAAAAATACGCAATTTGTAAATAATCCATTTCTATCTTTTTAATATTAACCAAGCAAATATATATTTTTTTAATATATCTAACTTCATTTTAAAAGTTATTAAAAGCTAAAAATTGATGTTTTACAGAATCTTGAAATTATCGCTCTTGATCGATCTCATGCTTTAATCTCAAATTTATCGAGGTAAATTCATGATCTTTTTCCTGATAAATGCTTTTTTTCTGTACATTTTATTATATTTTTAATTTTACTGTGCATTTTTTTTTATTTTATGTGTCACCCATATTATCAGCAATACATATTTTAGACTCTTCGTAGGAAAAAAAATGCTGCGGATTATGTGCCACTTTTTTTTTATTGCTTGAAAAAAGAAAAGTCATGCGGATAATACGCCGCTGCAGATTATTTACAGGAAATTATGGCAGTACTTGTTTTGATATTGTGGTTCTAAGTTTTCATAGCAATTTCAATTCTAATTATCTCAGTTTATTAGAATTCTACTTGATATCTTGTAGGGAAATTAATACACCTTGTTTGTTCAAAGTAACGCTATATATTTGATATTGTTAAAGTACAATAAAATTTTCCACGAATAATATTGTAGACTCAAATTATTATTATTATTATTATTTGTTTAGTTCAAAGAAATCGCACCTCTGAATGCAAACGTAGCTAACAATTTATCAGAAAATGCTATTCCTGAGCTGCCAACACCGGTGGATGAAGAATTTTTAATGAATTATGAAAAAATAGAATATGAAGCTAAAGATGTAAGTATTAAATTTTGTAACTGTGTATATATATACTTTTCATATGTAATTATATTTATATTTTCTAATCAAAATCTGAAATATTTTCAATTTATATGCAATAAATTGGAAATCCGTACATCAATAAATAGCTCTTAAAGTTGAATTTATGGAGTAAAACCTTTATTTTTGTCATATCCTTGGTTATTGATAAGATATTATAATAGTTAGACTTGAATAGACATTTGAAAAGTTTTACTGAGTAATTTAGTGATTACTTCATGTCAAAAGTATTCTAATTTCATTTTCTTCCCTTAAAATACAACATAAAATGAATTAAAAATGCATGCCCTTTGTGAAATTTGTTAAACAACTGAAAAAATATTCATCTTTATGGTAAAATTGCATTAAGTAAGATAAATTGAAAACATTAGTACTATGCAAATGATAGGCATATCTGTGTTATGAATTCAATTAATATAATAATTAGAATATTTCCATAAAAATAAAGATTGTAGACATGTTTAAATTACTAAGCATGTCTACGATCATTAAAGTACATGTACTCTTAATCAGATGCATCATATACTTAATTCAAAAATGATTGTAAAGTTATTAATTTAAAATTAAGAAAAACTTAACAACTTAGCTGTGTTAAATGTTTGTATTATAAACGTTTCTAAATGAAAAGAAATGATTAATTTTTGCCTCATTATTTTTGCATTAAAAATCTCACTTTTACATTAATTACTTTTTAATATCATTACTGAACCAGCTATACTACTTGCCATTAAAAACACTATGGATAAAAATGCTGAAAATGACAAATGATTAAATATTCAAGAAATCTGGAATAGGTCCTAAAAATTAATTACCCAGAACAACAGCTTCTTATAGCAGAAATAGCCTTCATACCTTTACAAGTGAAGATTAGATAGCATGTATAAGTGCAGCTTTAGCATGATTCCACATTTTATCAACCATAATGGCTTGTGTTTAGTAATAAGCTTGTTGTTGAGGAAATATTCTTCAGGTATTTACTAAAACTAACTTAGTTGTTCAACAAGCTTACTACTAAACTCAAGTCATTATGTGTTATGGGCAGAATCTACAGTGCCCATATCTGTTTGCCTGATCCATGGCTCTTGAGTATGAAGCATACACCTTAGTTAGGTGGTTACCTACATGAAACGTGCAGTGCAAACATGCTTGGTACTCAGTTTTATTGATCAACTCAAGAATGAAAAGCGGGCTCTACTTTGGCTGGTCCAGGGATCCAGAATCGGACCTGTGCCTTGGTAGTGCTATCACTATTCCACTAGGATTTTCATATTTTCTATTGGGTAGAAACAGAATGCACTGAGACAATTTGAATGATTAGTCATAATAGCAGAGAGGATAGACATCTTCTCTGCTATTATGGACTAGACTGGGATTCAATGCATCATTCTGTATGACTGGCCTAAACTCTTAAATTCCATAATATGCAAGCAGTTATTTCATCTCTACCCGACTAGCCAATTTTGGCGCAGCTTGTCCTTTTTGGACCTTGCACCACAAAACTCAACCAACCGACTAGCCAATCTGCATTATGATAAATCACAATCATGCTACTAGTCAATCTCAAAGTTACAAAAGTGGGGATAAGCATTTAGTTTTCTTTGACCCACCACAATCTAGATAATAATCACAAATGATACATCATTAACTGAAAATTGAGAGTCATTGATATAACTCAAACAATAGTGATTCTCTGAATGATGACATCAAAAAATGTATTTAGCATTGAACAATTTGAGATTTCAAGCAAATTTGATTTATCAGAACTTTCTTAGATTCTATTTTCTGATATTCATGTGAAAAATTTTTTTAGTTTTGATTTATCAAGTGAATAATAGCTAATTAATCAAATTTTACTTTTCTTAAAATATTTCATTGTGAATCTATAGGTATAGGAATAATTTTTTTGAAGATTTTGTTTTTTGAGAAATTTTTATTTTCTTTTTGGTTATCATTAATTTGTAGTGATCATCAATGCCTTTGAGATCTAAAAACCGGTTATTATTTCTGTAGTAAAATCTATTAAAGAACTTCATGTATTATTATTATTTTATTTATTTATTAATTTTTTTTAAATTTAAGAAACCAATGTACATAATTTTTATAAGGGTTGTTCAATAAAAATACCTATTTCCAGGTTTCAATATATTTAAGTGTTCATTAAATTACCTATATTCCATTAAATTTCTAAATAATTTCATTTATTGTTTCCCATTATGAAAAATGGTTAGTTATATACATTTAAGCTTGACATATTCAATTCAGTATTGACAGATTCAGCCATTATAAAAACTTATTCTAATATTTTATTTTAAATGTTTTGAAAAACACATAATTAATGTAAAATTTTTTGATTAAGGCTATCTTTATATGAAATAATTTATAAAATTTAGCTTGTACCTTTTTTTTTTTTTTTTCTTTTTTTTTTTAAGTTTTCATCATTATCACTCATAAAGCAAATAATTTGCAGCACAAATATTAGTTGCAGCCTACTATTGATAGTTTGTATTTCATCTTTTTTACAAAAAGTAATACAAATGTAAACAAAAATTAGGAATAGATGTCAAATATAGAGATAGAATTGGAAAAATTTTCATTGATTTATGAAACCTGCATAAATTCAAATCTTTGTTTCACCTATGTCATGTAAACAGCAATAACATTTTTGAGGTGTCATCAACTTTAATTTAATGACTAGTTTGTAATGACCCTTCCATTATGCATAATAACTTTTCACCAGGCAACATTTTTCAAATGTAATTGGTGTTTGAAGAATGTACTATACAATTGTTTTTCTTTTTAACATATAAGTTGGTATCACTATGAACTCCTTAAAAGCTTATCATTTACATTTCACATCTTGTCTTGTGAATTTCATGTGTGTAGTGTGTTATCTTGATATAGCAATGTTAATGGACACTAGTATACTTTTAATGAATAGTATTAAATATTTTCATAACTTACAGAGATAACTATCATTGCTAAATTTTAAAAGACATAGTTCTATTTTGATGTTTCACTTTAAAGAGTTTTTCACTTTTTATTGTGATAGTTTCACTTTTTATCGACTTTATATAGGCTAAAAAACTAATTGATGTGCTTTATTTTCCTATATATAATCTGCAGCAATATTTTCAGCGAGCAGATGAAAATATATACTGCTCGCTAATAATATGAGGTGTCACATAAAATAATAAAATACACTGTGTGATTACAAATGTAATAAATTTTACAGAAAAAGCATTTATTATGGAAAATATCTCATTGGATATTACTTTGATCCACCTCACTACAAAGTGTGATAAACTGAGTTGAAAGCACCAGATCAAGAGTAATTCCCAGAAGATTCTAATAAAAATCAATTTTTTAATTTTTAGTAACTTTTAAAATGAGGTTAGACATATTTTAAAAATGAATTTTTTTCGTTAACGATTAAGAAATTCATTATTTTCGAACTGCCCATTAGATACGTTTTTTTCTTTTGTACCATACATACTTTGTTTTTCACCTTACTTTAACAAGTTTGTTGCCTTTTTTTATTTTCCTTCTCTATAGCTTTTAGTTAAAAATCTGCTGTGTAACTTAAATGTTTTCGCTTCCACATGACGATACATGAATTTGAATATTTTCAAAACAAAATAGCTCTGATCATCAAGATAGAGTACGAGTTGATGTTCTTCTTGAGCTTGTCAGATATGTGGCACCTCTGTATTGTTACATTTTGTACCATGCTCCAAGCCCAATTTTTATCTAGTTCCATTGTCTTGGGTTACCTACTTTGTTTATAAAGTCTGATAGACCCTCAATGGAGTTTAGTCGTAACTCTTTAGGATATGGATTACCTACAGTAGTGAATCTTGTGAGGGCAAGAGCATCACACTCATATAGGATACGAGTTGATGTTAGCCAATTGTAACTATAATATCTTTTCAAGGAGCCAAATTCTTTCTTGAATGTCATTGGATAAAACTGATTATATCTAAAATAAGTCAGCTGAGTAGTGGTGCCATTTGCTATTTTATAAAATATAAGTGGCTTTTCTTTCAAAACTATATTGTACACTTTTTGAAGATTTTTATTATTTATTTATTTTTTTTTTTTTTTTTTTTTTAAATCAAATTATCTGTTGTTGGTTTCTTACAAAATGAACATATATAGTAATTTGTAAAATTTTATTTGGGCTATTAGTTTTTAAAATATTTATTCGAACATTCAAAAAAAATTATTAAATTATTTATTTAATGATTTCAAAATTACTATGTATTATTTATATTCCAAAAAATTTAATTCTATTATATATATTTATATATAATTACATGATATATTTGCTGTCTATAGTTTGAAACCAAATAATCAACATTTCCATGATAGAAATCATTCAAATGCATCACAAAAGCAAAATCTTATCTTGTATAAATTTGCATTTAAAAAATATGCTAATTATTATTGCTTGGAAAAAATATGAAAAGGGCCATATGATGTTTATCCTTACTCATCTGAATATTTTTAAATCAGATACAGCACTTTGTTCTCATTTGAGGATAATTCCTAAGAATTTTAAGAAACATAAATGAGAGAAAACAACTAACTGATGGCTTTTCTATCAACAATAAAATTTTGTGAAATTTAATTTATAAAAACATCATTATGTAAATGTTATAACAAATCATTTATTTTTGTATGAAAAAATAATTTATATTATTTGTGCATTATAATATAAAACATGTACTCAGTGGCTGAGGTGATTGTTTTTCTGTTGCATACCTGCCAACTGAACAATCTGATTGTTTTGGCTTAAGAGGTATACCTTTTAATTTCAACTAATGTTGCTTAACTGGAAGTAATTTATTTCTGTTTTAGTAGTTTTATTGTTTTTAGATATTTTTAAGTAAATGTGCAGTTATATATTAAACTGTAAAGTTGGCTTATAATTTTTTTTTAAATGCAGATCATGCTTTTTGAAATGTAGCTATAGTTGCTTAGATGTTTTCATAAATGTGTAGATTCTTGTATGCTTTTTTAGTTGAGAATAAAATTTTAACTTTTTAGTTAATGTTACTAAAATTTTGATTAAATTAATGAGGATGAAAGAATTTCACAGTGCAAAATCAATTATATCTTATTTGGGTACTTTGTATTTGTTGTATGCTTTCTGGCATAATAAACAACTTCCCTTTTATTTCTATTTAATCTTGAATTTTATTTTTATGATATTAACCAAAATCATTTTTATTTTTTTTTTATTTTTATTTTATTTTTTTTTTTTTTTTTAGGGAAAATTTTTAAAAAATGCATTTACAGTAAATAATAAATTATTTGTGATACTAATAAACCAATATGACTTATTGAGTGTCTTTGTAATGAATTCATTGGGTTGATGCAAATGAAATGTTGCTCATAACTGTATCAAACTTTATTTATTTAAAAAAGGGACATTTTTTATTCATCAGTATTCTTATTCATTCAGAAGAATTAGAATTTAATTCATTGTTAGCTTTCATAGATTTAATTGTAGTTTTTCAGTTCAAAAACAAATTTTGGAAAACAAGAACTGCTAGTATAGATACTTGAATTAATTTTAATTGCATATTGAAGCAAAATTCATGACTTGGATAATATTCATAATTATTCAACATTTTTCTTATTTTACTTTTCAAAAATATTAAATCATTAATTTGGCATTAAATTTATTCATAATAAAGTTTATTTTAAAATGTGATATTTTACCTTGAATATTTTTGAAGCATTATGAAACACTTACAGAATTGAAAATGAGAATATCTTTTATTATTCAACATACATTATTTACTATATTCATTAAATTGCACATTTTAATTTTTATATCAAATAGCATTCTATATATATGTGCAAACATTCACGTGAATTTTTGTTGTGTAATCATATAACACACACATCTATTACTTATAATATTCAATAGTTATATTTATATTTGTCTCTAGCAGCTCATAATAGAGCAAACTCTTAATAACCCATCAGTATTGTAGCTTTCAATTTCTAGCTCTAAATCATATTATATTCTACTATTAGTTCAATATTTATTGATTTAATTACTAATTATTTTTGAATAACAGAAGAAATAAATACTTGTTATATTTATAAATTCTTTAAGGGCATACATTTTGCTTTTTATTAGTTAAGTATCAACATTACTATTCTGTTATATTTTAAATTAGTATTGTGTTAGAAAAATATTTTGTTTTCGAAGTTATAGAACAGTATAAACTCAAGACCTTCATTCTAAAAAATCGATTCCTTATTTTTTGGCAAAAATAACTCCGTCTTCTCACATATAAGGTACTTGTCTTTAATATATTATTAATATTGGGGAAAATTAAAATTTCTTTATTATAAGAGAATGAAGACTTTGTGATAAAGTATACTCTAGTTAATCAACCAACTTTTATTAGTAATGAAATTAAGATTATGTCAGTTAGTAAATTGAAAGTAGAATATCCTTTCCTTAAAAATTTGTTCTGCATAAAAGGGTAGAAACTCGATATAATGATCTATTCAAATATTTTACTTAATATTTGAATAGCTCATTATATTTATTGAAATTAATAATTTTCTTGACAAATATTTGTATCATTTGTCTTATGTAACAAAAAATATAAAACTTTATTTTCGTCTAAAATTTTGCTTGGTTAGTTACTTTAATTAGATAAATTAATACATAAAATGATTGAGCATATTAATTTGACTTTATGTAACGTATGCATTAATATATCACATTTGTTTCTTAAGATACAGTGTATGTTTCTTAAATTTTAATATTTCTGTTCAATTTACATTATGGTATAAGTGTTGATATAAAGTTGCACCAGCACTCTTCCCTGTACTTAGTTCAGATTTGGGCTTAATCAATTTGGTGAAGCAGCCAAGCGTCAGTTTTTGTAATTTAGAAGATGAGACCAAGCAGAACCCCTGATACTTGACATTCCACTCCCATTGATATCATTTCACTTGGACATTGCAATATTACATATTTAGCAACCTATTAGCTATATATATTACTAGCTATTTTTAGTGATTTTGCTGAATCTGGAGCTATTTTTGGATTCAAACTTATTACTTTCGGATAATAAGAACAATGGTCAACCAACCAGCCCACTGTGCTCTTTTAAGACAGTTGTAAAGAAACTTTATTGGGAGTGTCAAACATTATTCTTTTTATTAACTGCATTGGGAGAAATCAAAAACTGCAGTATATTATGAAAGAGCATTTCAAAGATATAAAAAATAATTATTTAATTAATGTCCATATTGTATTGTAATTAATGTCCATATTGTATTGTTCAATAGAATTGTTAAAATATTCCACTTCAGATGTATACTTTGATTCTTAAAAACATCTGTCATTTTCTATGCATAATGTTTGAAAGATATTTTCATAAATATTAGGAGTTATGTAGTATTTCTAATATAATATTACCAAGTAAATCAAATAAGTGGTGTTCAGCTTAATTTTTATTTATAGTTTCATTTTTTTTTTTTTTTTTTTTTTTTTTGTAAGTATCATTTATCTCAAATTATATATTATGAAAAAAAAATTTAATGTATATGTGTGAGAGAGAGTGAGAGAATTTAACATAAATATTCCACAATAATTAAATATTAAATTCTGCTATTTCTATTACAAGTTGAAAATGTTCTATATTCAGATAAATGTTTTATACTTAACTAATGGATTGAACATCACTTAATATATCCTCTAAGGGGCTTTTTGTTCTATTCCAATCACAAGGTACCCTAATAATCCATCTTCTTTGTTTTCCCTTCATCTTCTCTTTTCCCTCGTTCTGGTTACCTTGTCTGGGGTTGAAAACTTTCATTGAGTAGTTTTTGTTGCTTTATTATTATTAGCTTCTTTTGAGGCCTAAATCATCCATATGTTTGCTGCCCAGAGACCCTTGTTCCTGGTAATTGAGGTTCCCAAAAACATTATTTTGGTCTCTGCTTCAGGCAGACATATGTGCTATGATTCTCAGCACATCAATTGGCTTTATGGATCAAGCAATCATATTCTTACTATGTGACTCTTTAAGTGTAAATTCTACTTTTGGAGTGCATTAGAAATGTATAGGGCATGGCTAAAACTGGTGCAACTGATCAGCATCCCCTTGTTCAAATCGGTGCTGGGTAGTGCAATCAAATTCCCAATTATGGAATTAATAAATTTCCTCCTACAGGAGCATTAAGAATCAGTGCTTGCTTGTCTAGCAAAACTTGCTAGTTTGCTAGACAAGCAAGCACTAGATTGCTAGTTCAAGCATCTAGTTTGCTAAAACTGAGAGTACCTTTCTGTCAGAAAAAAAAAACGTCAACTAAGCTAAAACTCTTAAGGCCTTTAAATTGAAATTGACAAAGTAAGGTACTAAGAAATCTTCCACCACATCAAAAAATGGTTTAAAGAAAAAGGCTTGGAAAATGTCACTTAAGGATTGGTAAGAGTTTTTATGCCAAAACCAGCACCCAAAAGTTTTGATTTCATAACTTTCTCTGTTTCCTGGAATTGTCATGGCTTACAATAAAAAATTTATGAACTTAAATCAATTAGGTTATACACTACTGTATGTGTAGCATTCCAAGAAACTCATGAGAGATACCACTTACAGTTATCACCTTCATAAGTCCTGTTCTACATACCTGAAAAAGCAATGAAAATCAAGATGTCTTTGCAACACATAAGTTAGAGATCAGAATGTAATTTTTGTATTTATTCTAATTGCAAAAATATCCTGAAGCAGCTGGAAAATTTTGATGTTGATAAACACCCAGTAGTGACTGAATTTGTAAAAAATTTATTTCTCTGAATGGTAAGGGATTCAATATAGTTGTTTGTTGAATTCTAAGATATGTAGGAATTTCGGGTAACAAACTTGTCAATACAGCTTCAAAAAAAAATAGTTTTTTTGATAAATGTCCATATTGATATTTTATTTCCTGTCCATTATATAGATGTCGAATATTTGATTAAAATTTTTGTTTGCAATTTAAGGCTGGATTTTGGGTCCATGCAAGTCACAAATAAGTTTTAATATTTTACCTATCATCACTTCTTATCCGGTTTTACCAATGAAAAGGTGATATCCTATTGATTCACTTTTGCATTGGACATATGTGTTATCCGTGAGTACTTATTTTTACGTGATATGCTTCCCTGGTGCCGTGTATAGGAAATGTGATGATTTTACACAACTTATTTCATTTTAATTTTTTTGTCCAGCTTTTAACTGTGAGCATTTAACGTGCTTTAGAATAGCCTTTTATTATTGTGAAATTTTGCAAGTGATCCTCCCCATCCTGAACTTTTTGTATTTGTATATATAATTTGTTTTTTAACTTTGATTTTTTTACTATTCCCTCAATGCTTTATATGATCCTTTATATATTTAGCTGTTTCTTATACATTTTAATTATTACATTGTAATTGTTTTAATTACATAAACTTCTACATTTATTTTTTATTGCTTTATAGATTCACTCTTAGAGAAATGGAGAGTGATTGTCTTAGTTTGGTGCAGTTTGTCATCTTATGGACTTTGTGCCATTAAAACAATCAATTTACACGTAAAATATACATGTATAGAAAAAAAAATCTTAAAATGCTAAAACTCAAATTACATTTAGCTATATTGTTCATAATATCAAATGAAAAATAATAAATTCAGATGAAAAAAATTTATTAGCTTAAATAACTATTGAAATTATAAAAACTATTTCACACACACATCCGAGTTCAAACATAAATATTATTTCTACTTCCATTGTTATTTTCATTGCTTCTATATGATATTTTTTATAGTTGAGATTATAGGATATGAAAATATAATTGACTTGTATATACTCAAATACAGCTACATATAACTCATTTAATGCATATTCTAAAACGCTTTGTGTTTATGATCATATGAATATTTATTATTTGTGATAATTTTAATTAAAGAATTTGGATGTTTTATCATTTGCAACAACCCAATAATATTTGTAAGAATGTTATATTTTTATTTAATATTGTGGGGTAAGGCAATTTGAATGCAATTATAAATCTATGAATAATGTTATTTTAAATTATGCATGTCAACAATTTTTTAAAAAAATTATTTATGTGGCACTATTTTTAAGTTAATTTTTTATTTAATTTCAAACACCTTATGGATATTTTTATTGATTCTTTCAGTCATTTAAAAATTACTTTGTCTTTTGAAAATGTTTGTTTTGTTTACTAAAAGTAAATTGGTACTGTATACTTATTGATTTATTATTCTCTTGAAAAGTATTTTATGTGATAATCTAATTAAATGTATTTCTATTAATTACAGGTAAAGAAAACATTTCCTAAGGAAAAAACTCTTTTACGTAGAAAATCAGAGCTCCCTCATGATTCACTAACTTTGAAGGCACTCACTGATCATAAGCGTGTTGATGAATATTTAACACCAGCTCCTTCTGAAAATATTTGAAAATAGCAATAACTTAGGGTATTCTAACCATCTATAATAATTCACTCAAGGTGCTCAATGTTTATTTACATTCCTATTGAGCAAATGAAAATAAATAAATTAAAAAAGATTGAACTTGTTACTTCTCATGGATTGATATTTAAATCAATTGTTCCAATTTTTTAAGTGAAAGACAAAGTACTTTTCAGGCATTTTTCTTTTATGAAGATATATTAAAAAAAAGAATTTTTTTTTTATTTCCTTGGCCTGTTTATTCTGCAATTACATTAGTATATTATATAAATATATATATATATATATATATTGTACGTAAGTAGAATTATTGGAATGCTCGCATTGAAATATTGTCTTGTCTTCTGTGATTCATTTTTGTGCTGTTATCTTATTGGTTGGAAATTAAAGTTGCTTTTTTTTGTCCTCTGTAACTAATTTTTTACGAATGTTGAGAAAAGTAACCAGTTTATATGAATGTTGTATAATGGAATCCTCTGATTAGTGTGCAGAATAATATATGAAGCTTATGACTGTGTGTCTTCCTTAAAGTTTTTGCTGTGCAAGTATTTCATTGCGAATTTATTGCTTTGTGCAATGTTTCCTCTAAATTAAAGAGCATTTTTCATTTTTTCCTAATATTGTATACTGATTTTAACTAGAGAAAGATTGCTCTTATAATTTGTTTCTATCCATTTTATGTAAGAAAAGATGTGTTAATTTCTATTGGTGTGAAGTCTTTTTTGTGCTTCTTTGAGTCCCTTAATGATGTCCTTATTTATTGCAATTTTTTATTAATTTTAAATGTGAAAGTAATTCCACTCCAAGTTCTTAAAATGCAACTACATAAAGAAGTTTGTTTTTAAATTAAGAGAATATTTACTCACAATTTTAATGAGTTTGACCTATTACTTTTAATGTGGTGTACTCTTATTAAAATGTAGCTATTGTGCATTCCTCATGGTCAAGTATTTCTGTGATATGCGGAACAGTTATTACTTGATTTCATTTTCTTATTCTTTCTTTCTTTTCTTTTTTTTTTTTTTTTTTTTTTTTTTTTTTTTTTTTTTTTTTTTTTTTAGTGAGAATGTCACAGATTATGTGACTTAGTTTTAGAAATAAATGTTTAAATAAATTTTTTTACAATTTTGTGTACATTAAGGGATATGTTAAATGTTTTTCTAATTTGTTTTTAGCTGTTTCTTTAAAAAAGTTATTTCATTTTTAATATGCCATTGGTTTAAAATTTAAAAATGGAGATAAATTAACTGCAACCAGAATTATAGTATTTCAAATATATATTTCTTTTCTTCAAGGTTTAAATATCATACATATCTCAGTCATTTATGTGTGCCATGTTTTAAACATGTGAAATTGTACCCTTATAAATCACTACATTCACATTTCAATATATTGTTTATTGAAAAAAGGCACATTTTTATAAATATCTCAATATTGCTGGTAGATTGTTATTTTTTTTTAAAAATTAAATTGGATAATGTATATTTTTTCTCTCTCTGTGTGTATAAGGAGCTTAAGACTTCTGTGCATTAAAAAATTGTATATATCTCCTGAAATAATCTCTTTATCTAATGTTGAATGTGATTAATATATGTAGAAAAAGTGTGATGAAAATAATGTATTGAAAAAGAATTGCAAGTAGATCTAAATTGATAGTTACATATGATAAAAATTTTAATTGATATGAGCACATGTTTTTTGTATTTTTTCTTTAAATGTATTTTGAGAGAAAAAGTAAATGAAGTAAGTAAGTTAGTTTCTTAATTGCATATGATTTTTATAATCTAGTTGGCTACTACATATGATCAATAATAATAATTAGCCTTAATTTTAAATGAATATTTCTGCTTAGTGTGTTTATTTAATTTATTCTCAAGTAAGCCGTAATCTTAAGGAGGAATCAAAAGTATAATTTTAAATGCCTAGTACTAGTTTTTTGTAATCATATTAAAATATTCCATTAATTATTTTTTGCTAGTCAGCTTCATAAATATTTTATACCTTCATATGTTCCTTCACAAATTTAAAATTATTTTCTGAAATATTTGTGAAACAATAATTTTTAATTTTTGTGACCAATTTTTGTTAATTTGTATTCATAAATTTAAATATTTAATATTTTCTGTTAAATAGCTTGAATATTAAATGTTAAAATAATGATAATTAATGTAAAAAATAGTTTTCAAAGAAATGTACACATACTCCACAAACAAAGTGATTAGGCTATTTGGCTCATTAACATAATTAACTAAAAATATGCATGTAATTATTTTATAATTCCAAAGAACAAATTGTCAATTAGTAACATTGTATTAAATTAATCTTGTCATGCGCAGTTTTTGTTTTAACTAATTTAAAATCAATTCATAAACTAAATATATCTTTGAAAGTAATAAAAACGTAAATTATCTCCAAGAGAAAACAGTCAATTGCTTTTCTGGATTCATATATTAAATCTTCATAATTTGCTGGTTATTATAACTAATATTACATAATTATTAATTTTTAAATATATATATTTAATGTTGTGAGACTTCTTATGAAGTATTAAATAATAATGCTGAAAATCAATCGATTTGTTTGCTTTAATAATGTCAAGATAATGTTATTTTCATGATGTGCTATGAAATAATTTTTAATAGAATACAAACCTTGAAATTTTCATTTTCGATAAAATCGCATTTAAAAAATTCTAAATTTTATGATACTGTTATTCAGATTATATATTGTATGAGAATGTTTAGCTTTCATCTCAATTTTAAAACTTGAAATAATCCAAAAACAACATTTCTGATTTTCTTTGTTCAGAATTGTATAGTTTTAGTATATCTAATGTTTTACATATAACTACTTGAGTAAAAATATTTATTTAGAAATTAACTAGATGTTAATAATGTTGCTATAAAATTTTAGAAAATAAAAAGAGGGGAAATTGATTGCAATAGAAAGTAAATTTTCATATTTTACAATTCATTTAAAGAATGTTTAAAAATAATTGATTTTTTTTTTTTTTTTTTTTTTTTTTTTTTTTTTTTTTAACTTAAGATGTATAAATTTAAAAAAGAATATAAAGAATTAAAACTTTCTTAGTGTGTTCTGCAGGTCTACATAAATTCATGAAAATAAGGTAGTCTTTTTTATATTCATTATCACATTCAGTTTATTATTCTATAATTATACTTTCAAATAAGTATGTTATAATTACAATTATTGTCTTAAATATTCATGTTAGTATAGTTATTAATATGAGCCAAAACTTAATGCACTTTTAATTATAAATAATGCATTACAAAAATTGTCTTGTTAATTTTTTTAAATGATACAAATAATCTTTGATAATGAATATTTTAGAAAAACAAAATTGTCTTTATCCTAAGGAAAATCATTTCATTACATGTTTAACAAAAAATATATACATAGCGTTTTGCTTTATTCCAAATTCTCTAACTAAATTTAAGTTACATTTAAATTAAAGATTTTCTTTTGAAATATTTTTTTTAGAAATATAAAAGCTAAATATTTTCCTTGCGAAAGTTGCTTTGTATTTAAAGTAATTGTGAAACATTTAATTAATTTCTGAAATTCAATATTTTTATGCGTTAAACCTCATAATAAAAACAAAATATTTAATGCTGGAAATGATATAAAATATCTTGAATTTTTATCAATATTTTCATATCAAATATGAACAATTTCACAGTTATTTGATTTTGATTTGCAAGTCAGAAATAATCAGACATTTTAAAATAATTTTTTATGATTTATTTTATCAGTACTTTTCTATATGTAGTAGTTTTTCTACATTTTTTATTAATAATTTTTGTGTATGCTTATTTCTCCAGAAAAATTATCAAAAATTCTCTATTTCTTGCAAAAGTAAACAATTTCCAATTGTACTATTCAAATAAAAATTGCTTGATTACAAGTTTTTTTATAGGTTTATTTATTTGTACAATTACTAGATTTTTTGCGAAAAAAAAGTTATTATGATATGCTGTTTCCTCTTCCTAACAATCTAACTCTCTTACTAAATAGTGGTTGCATTAATTGAAAAATATTTGTTTCTTCTTTTCTAACTTTAAGGCAAATAATTATTAAATTTCAAAATTGTATTTTCTATACTTATTATTATAGTTTTTAATTTCTTGTTTTGACATAATTGCATTAAATAAAATTTCAATATTGTAAGAGAAAACTATTTATGATAGGGATTTGGTTAAATATAGCATTTTTCAAATTAAAGAAATATTTTTACATAACACTATTGCATGTAACTTGCAATTTTAATATCAATTTTTATTACATGTCTGCATTTTTCAATATTAACAGTCATATATGCATAATACTGTACAACACTTACTTATTATATATATACATACATATATATAATATGTACTTATGTATATAAAGTTCTTATCAATTTTTGACACTGATAATTTTCAGAGGTTTTTAGCTTTCCATATTTTTAGCTTTGTAATTTATTTAAAGCAATTGTTTATTGTATATTTGTCCATAGGATTATATGAGGACTGCTAACAAAGGTTATTCCTGAGACCAATATCTGCATGAAACATTAGCTCATCATTAGTTTCGGACTATTTTAAATAGAAACAGCAACAAATACTTTTTTTTTTTTTTTTTTTTTTTTTTTTTTTTTTTTTTTTTTTGCAAAGTTATATCATACATATACTACTACTGTTAGGATGATCTTCTGAATGATGTAAAACTGAAGAATTTGTTCTTAATGTTGAAGTTGCCTGGTTGATTGTTGCATATTTTTTTAATTGCTAAGTAAGTCATGGAATTATTGCAGTACAATAAAACTCATTGATTGTAATTAGGGTTTTTATTGAAGTGTGTGTATTTATTTATTTCATCTTGTTTTAATGGATCTGATAGAATTTTAGCAAAATAATGCACTAATTTTTTTGTAAAGCTTTGGTTTAAATTTAACATTCTTATTTTCTTCAATTAATAAGAAAGAAATCATGTATAAAACATTATTAGTTTGTTAAAAACCTGGATAAAAATATTAAGTTTGGTAGAAGACAAATTAACATTTTGTATCAAATTCTTAAAATATATTTAGAGAATTTTAATATACTCTTATAGACATACAACTTCAATTAACTAAAATGTTTTTTATGAAAACTTTTTTTCTCTCTGATTTTCCATTTTAAATTATTTATCTCAATTTTATTAATTACTGTCTAAGAATTTTACAATGCACTTCTAATTTAACACATTTTTGCTTTTTATAATTTCCTTTTAAAACAAATTTGTAACATGAAATGATATAAGCATATTTAATTTTTAATAATTAATACAAGTGTCAATTAGCTAATTTTAGAATGTAGCATTAGAAAAAAATCAAAAAGATAATTTGCTTCTCAATGCGTTTACTTTGTAACGAATAATCTTGGTCGTTAGTACTTTTTTAATTTCATATTGTATTTGTATAAAATTTTTCGAATTTTATATTTCAAGGTGATAAGTATTTTATATTAGAAACTGAATAAGAAATATTGTTACATTAGTAGAAATGAACTCGTTTATTTCATATTCTGTATTTATTTGAATGTTTATACTAGAGATGAGATTATTTAAATGTTGTCGTTTTTGAACTTATTTTGGGTAGAAAACTTCACTGGTGTGAAAGGCTCAACTTAAAGAAGCTTCCTCAATACACTCTCTATTGGAGTCCGTTGAAATGTATAATGTTTAATACTTAGCTACATGAAATTTTCAATCATCCTAACCCCATCTGATTTGTTTTTAGCTATATGAGACATCATTTCGTTGGTAGAAATAGCATTTTAAACAAAGCAACATTGAAAGATACTATTGAAATATTTTTTGCAGGTCCCAATTTTTTTCTGAAAACTAAAACCTTCCTGTGCAAAATTTGTATTTTCATAAAAGCTGGTAGTCTTGGTCTGTTATCGTAAAATATAATTTTGCTTTAAAACAAAGTGTAGGAAATAAAAATTTAGATTGAAAATTACTAATTAAAATGAAAAGTATGTATTTAAAATAATATGTAATTTATTTCTATACTTATTTAAACGTCAAGAAATATTTGAAATTTGTATTCTATGTAACATGACAAATATCAAAGAACTGAAATTCTATCTTGGTTCTTTGTAGCGTAACAAAAGTTCAGATAAATTTTTTCAATTGTTGTTTCAAATTTTTATACACAATGAAATTAATCAATATATCAGAAATAGAAGTCAAAATTTCAGATTTGTGGTTATGCAATTATATTTTATTTGTCAATCCAATACCTTAGAATTGACATCTTTATAATAATTAGAGTAGTTCCATCTTATCAGATCAGAAACCATAAGAATTTGTGGAAAAATAAAGATTTTGAATATATCAAAGTAAATGAATTACCTCCGCCTACACTTTTAAAAATGATCCCTTTTGTCACTTCTATGATTTTCCTATCATATATTACATCTTATTACCATTTCCATTCAACTTCTTTAAAAATATTCTTTTTGCACTTCGGAAGACACCAAAACAGTTGCTCCTACTTATTAAATGAATAATAATCGTGAGTAATCTTACTCGCTATTTCGTTTTTTGCCACAGAGAGCTCGTGTTTCGGATTTTATTGGTTGTGTTTTTGGACGTAAATTTCAAAAAACAAACCTCGCCATATAGATGTTTGAAGAAAACAATTTTTTTAAACCTAAGCAATATTATAAGTCATTTAAAATACAAACTTTTACCTCTAAAATATGAAAACATTACTGAAAGTAAAATCTGTTTCACAATAATGAAGAATACAGTTCACATAGTTTCATCAATGAAAGAGTCAATATATAGTTTCAAAATTTTTTAAAGAAATTGAGTAAAAACCTATAGTTTTTTCAAAAACCCAAAAATATGACGATGAGAGAGATCCTCCTATAAATTTTAAAAGATTAAAATTATTGAAGTCGATGATAGTTAAAACCGGGAGAAAAGATTTAATATGATATACTATGCAAGATTCATTACATACCTATTATTAAGGACTTTAAATGTGAGTGATACCTCACTTTTGCTCGATATGAAAGCTAGTTATATTTACATCTTTATTTTGTGACGATAAAACTGAAAATATGATAAAATGGGGAATAAAACTTAACGATTTGCATGTTCCACTATTGTCAAAGATGTTGGAAGAAATTTTTAAATCCTTTTCTCTCGTCAACCTGAGGGACTGTTTGCAAATTGAGAGTTAAACAGCTTTAGCTGCCTCATCATCCTTCTCATTGACGTCTATTCTTACATGATGGTGCTAATTTAAAAATTATATCACTTGAAAATTTCAAACTAAAATAATTGATAATTTTATTCATGTATAATACAATTTAATTTATAAATTAGTATTTCAAAAATTGTATTTTTCGTTCATTCAATTGCAATTTTTTGTTGAGAAAAACTAGTTTCCTTAACCCAACTATTTTTCAACTTTAGGCTCAAAATTTGATTTTTTTATTTTTACTGACCACTGATAATTTACGCTAATTTCTAAAACTAGGGATCGCAATGTTAAAGAACTATTTCGCTGAAAAACAATTTCATATCATTTTGGCACATTAAAACTATAACTAATTTCCTCTTTTAGAATTCATTTTTGAATTAACTAAGATGTTTGTGCCTTTCAGTTTTGACTTCGCAAATAATATTCGATTGTTTTAACACACCCTTTTATGATTTTCCGCACTTAACATTGTTGTATCACTGGTAATAACATCCAATATATTAAAAAAAAAAAAAAAAAAAAAAATTCAACCTAAGGCCTTGTAAATTGCAGTCGTAACAGCTTTCGCTAAAATCTGAGTTAAAAAATTTACATCTTGAAATGCCATCATAAATTATTTTAAAAATAAGAGATAAGTTTTTCATCAATTTTGTAGTTATATAATAAGCTGTTCGGATGTATTCGTGTAGTAATTTTATCCATGAATATAGCTTTTTTCAACATTCTAAGAAATTTCGTCAAGAGATCTACCAACGTATATAAATTTTCTTCATACTACTTGCAGAACGTAAAAGGCATTTTATAAATCAAAGTAAGAATAATAAAAATTCTTGCACTGCTTTGGTTTCATATGTATAAAGAGTTTAACACAACATTCGATTGCAGTGGTTACCTCGCTAACTACCAAAATAATATTTGAACTGGAACTCGCAATGATTTAAAATTCCATGAAGTGATTTGCACTTAAACCCTTTACAACTTAGAAGTGAATTGTTAATCTTAAATTTTTATTTGTTTGTATTTAATAGAATGTTTTGCTATCTGAATTCAATGTAATTAATTATTGTTGAATACTTACAACACCGCGGCAATTGGTGGCCGACGGATTCCAACGAATCGGATGTACTTTTATTTTATGTAATTCAATTTTTTGCAAAGTATCCAAATCTGGACAACGCTCTGAAAGTTGCTGATTCTCGAGTGCAAGACCTGTTTGCTGTATTTATTTTCATTTACATTCTAAATTATAGTTATTACGGTCAGGTCACACGTGTTGCGTTGCAACTACCACCTTTCAGGAAATCAAATGTGTGCTTATGTATAGCTCAATGTGATAACGCTTTCGCTTTTTGTGGTATTACATGCGATGAGATATGAAATACTTGTAGCACACATGGGTGTCAAAGTTCTTGGATTAATTGCGGCTGTCACATCACCAGAAACAGATACAAAATTGTATCTCCGAGTTTCACGACTAAGAACATCAAAAGATAAAGAAATTGTTAACAGGTGAAACTTGTTGATTACAGGCCTAGTCACATGATATGAAGAATGAAAGACTTTTCAGGTGGTAAACTAAGTAATGATTTTCTGCAGAACCTGTGGTTACAAAGAATGCCCACACAAATCCTACTGCCTTTCAACTTAAGAATCTCTCGGTAAGTTGGCCATTATAGCCGACACTTATTTGTGAAACCTCTGCTGATCATTATCAGCCTAGTAAATCATCTACTAATATTTTATGCACTATGGATTCTCTTTCCTGCCAGTGTCTCATCGAGGATCCCGCTGCGGAAACACAAGTGGTAGTATGTATTGTTTTTATCGTAAACGTTTTGGTGAAAGTGCTAGAAAATGTAAATAACCTTGCTCCTATAAGCATAAAAACTCCCAGCTTTTGTCATAGCTGGGATGACAGACGTACCCATTTGAAAAACTAATCAGAAGTTTCTAATTACGACCGTGAAATTTCAGCTTTTACCTCCTTCTACTAATTTTCCTATTTGCGGCCAACAACACTAAAACCTGCTTATGGATTTTGTTGATATATTTTCTTCCTTAAAAAATATTGTACACCCTGATAGGCGAAAAACACAACACTACAAGGAAAGATTTATTGGGCATAGAATATTATCAGATACATCTAAATATTCCAGACATTGCATACTATGACAAAAAGCCAAAATCCATTGACATACAAAGGCACTTTTGACATTTTTCCAGGAGCCTTCTTGTCACTTTTACCCTGTCCACTCTTAGATAGCAATAGCCCACTCCCTATCTCAAATAGTTACTCTTATTACTTAACTTTTCTCGATAGATTTTTCAGGTGGCCAGAAGCTTAGCTTCTGAAAGACGTCACTGCCAGTACTGTTGCAGAATCTTTTCTCACATATTAGGTCTCCCGTTAAAAAGTGCCTTCATTTGTGATTACTGAGTAAAAACTTCAATTTTAGATTTCTCCCTTCCGTTCTCTTACGAATCGTCTAGGTATTCGTAGATCCAGAACAAGCTACAGTTACATCGACTCTTGAAAATGTCTACTAAGCGCCGTGCTACCGAACGGTGGACTGACGTTCTTCCACTAATTCCCCTCGATTTTCGTACAGAGTTTTTGGAACCACTATCCGTTTTGCTGGAGAGTTCTTAGTTCTAACAAAACAATCTGTTGAGTGACACGAATATGTCTACAAATTACGAAAGCACTTCGCCCTGTACCACCCAAGTGACATGGTGACAATAAGACATTTGTTTGCCAATATTTAGCAACAACTACTCGTGTATTTCTTCACCATGACTTGGTGACACGTCCAACTCTTCGACGAGGTCACACTGTTATACTCCACATTCACTCTAATTATTACCTGTTTCATTTCAACAGAAATCACCTTCTTGCATTTTTTAGAACCCATGATATAAAAAAAATATTGAGTTTAACTTAAAAGGACGACTGCCGTGCTACGTGTGTAAGTTAAGCGCAGTGACTAACGACTGCAGTGCCTGCGTGGGAGGATGCAATACATCGGCAGCGATCGTGGAAGCTCGGGCGACTTCATTGTATGAATCATGAAATGAACGAATAGGAAGTTCGCTGTGCGAGGCACCACTGTATTTAAATAGATCCAATTCTCAATTATATTTTCAGATGATTACATTAATTTATGAAATCTCGTATACACAGAAGCATCTGTAGAAAAACATTTTTATAATAGGTCTAGGCTGCTTGAAAGTTCAAAAACTGTTTCAATGAAGTGCAGTTTATGCCGGCACTTTAAGAAAGAGAAAATATGCTATTTATAAATCATATTTCCATTTATTTCAAAATCGCTATATACTACCAATAAAAGATATTTTCTTCACAGAAAAGCTTTTCTACAGTATTTTGTAATATGTACATGGTTAGTCAAATATTGAATAAACAGCTTATTTACTAATATTACATTCCTTTTATTCATCTATATTTTTGCGATTGATATCTTTTTTTAGGACCTAAATGTGTACTAATAAATTTTTTTATTCATCGTACGTTTATTTTAATGCTTCATCAATATTTAATGAAAAAAATGTTCAACTTACTAGAATATGCTTTTAGTCACATGAGACGTTGCACAAGTTTTACTATTCTTTAGTCCGGACAAAATTTGAAGTTAACTAATAGTCTCTTAATATGCTCAATTATTTTTTATAATTAAAGTAACAGTGTTTTCTTCTATAAATGCAGTGATTATCGCGCTTTGTTAAGTAACTGGATTCAAGAAAAAAAATTCTGGTTTCTAAGGATAATATCGCTTCTAGATTCCACACAATAATACCCAAACTATGTATTGAAAATGATAAACTTCACTCTGAAATCCAGTTTAATTTTGGATAAAACTATTCTTAAATGGTCTTTAAATAGAATTATTTTGACATTAATAGAAAAAAATTAGTTTTCTTTTAAAACAATTTTTGAATTCAAATTTCCTAAAACTTTTAAGGTATAGAAAGCCGTCGCCAAAATGGAATAGTGCCAACCCTTTAACATGTCTTGGTCCCCACAGAAAGAGTATCTCATCCCTTTCTAATAAGGAAACCAAGTATATTTTGTGAAAATAATGAACATTAAAAGATGACTAAGTTACTATTCTTTAAAGAGCTCACTCATTTTGTCAGTATACACAAAAAACTTCTGTTCATTTTTTCATAGGCAGAAAAACTAATATATAGCAGTAGCTTCAGCAGTGACAGTATGTATGGGGGATATAGCATGTATCAACATAAACTCCATCACCAACGTGTCCAATTTTTTTAAAAATATATCTGAGATTACAAGAGTATACTTAGAATATATATACTGACGTCGATGAAACGAATAAAGTTGCTTAAAAAGAGCCGTTGTGCCTAACTTGTTTTATAAAGTGTTTTATTGCTATTATGCGTATCAAGGGGTAAATAAACAGGTCGGTAGACTCAACCTGGAAATAACATAGATCAGACAGCTAAGGATAAGATTTCGGGTGGGAAAGCTTTGACTGCTGGATTGTCGATTATTATAAATCTCGTAAGAACATAAATTGGAATCTTGAATGTAAGGGATGATGAAGATTAGACAGTTTAGAATAATGATTGAAACAGCTGCATTCGTTGCAGGTCTAAAAGTAATTCCCCGCAAATGCGGATGATGTGTGAAATGCGCTAGAATACTATAGTAAGAAATTTCGAATCTGCATAAGATAGGTCTAGCTGATCCATATGCAACATACCCATAGCCAATATGAGAAAATTAATGATTGACAGAATTGAAATAGGGATGATCTATCTGCATTCCAATAAGTATTTGTTTTGTAGGGAACATTAAGCAATCACTCATACTTCCACAAATGCCGAACTTATTAAGGAAAAGTTAATTCTTTGCCTAAAATCATTTTGAGCAATTTCATCTCACTGACTACAGAAAGGTGTATTGTTTATCTGAAATACATGATCATGATGGAAGCTAATTTGCCTGCAGAAATGAAATCAGTAATTCATACTAGAAGATTGCCATTCTATGAACACGAAGCATTGAGATTATTTATAGTTTGTAATTATATCTCAATTTGATGTTTGATCCCTGACAAGAAACTTGAAATTTATCAATGTGAACATATTAGGGCAGGTGGTGAAGGATTTTAGTCTGTTCCAGCAGTTCACTATCACAGTATTGAGAGAATCATCGATGCTAAATTTAAATCGCATCTTAGAGGAAATTTTAACTATAGAAGGAAAAGTTAGAATGACTTTAAAAATCCCATCCCTTTTTAAATTTTGTCTTTCTGTTAGGCTTCCGTCTCAGGCTAATGACAAGGTCGGGCGTGAGATAAAAAAAAATTATCAGTACAAGTGAACAAGGCAATCGTGTGTTATTGATAGGTGGAAAGCCGCAATATTGCGTCTAGAACTATCATGAGTAAGAGAATGACTTAACCTAAGCCAACGTTTAAAGGCCGCACGAATCCAAAGATCTCTTAAAATATTCAATGTCAATAAATTTTGTAGAAACAATTTAACCCTCCAATAAGAAATGATTGTATTAGAATGTGGTATAGAAAGCTAATCTCTTTGAAAAAAAGTCTGCTAGTTGATTGCATTAAAACAGTGTTTCTCAACCTTTTAGTATTCACGGCTCAATTTTCAATCATAATTTTCATCGCCCCCCCTACCCACCGCATACAATAATAATGTATTTTGGCGCTAAACCTACACTACAACCTTAATTTGAAACTTTACAAATTACCAAGAATACGAAAATTTATTGACATTTTGCAACACCGATCCTCAGCATTGAAAAAAGAATCCTATGCCTTTTTATTGCTCTTGCATCCCGCTATGTCAGGCATTCTCACAGTTTCGCGAGAAATTTCGATTTTTCTGGTCAGCTTAAAAGTTAAGAGCGTGTGCAGATGTGAACAAATGCTTTCTCATAAGGAGAAAGTTCTAAGACTCCAATTTCAATTCTAGACAATCTCTTTCGAGTCTATCCTTCTATCACTATTGAATCTATTCTGAATTGTTTATGTTATATATATTTACGTGTAATTGCAATTCACCGCATTAAATATTCACGGCAGCAGACTTATGCAGAATCATGGATAAATTTTTAAGCGGGCGTAAACGAGCATTAGACGATAGACAAGTATCAAAAAGTACACAGACAAGCGTGGTTCCGATAATAAAACCCAGAAAATATTCTCAAGAATACTTTAATTTTGGGTTCACTTATTGAAGTAAATAAAGAAAAAAGGCCCCTGTGTATCATTTGCTCAAAAATGTTGTCGGCAGACAGCGTGGAACCTAATAAACGGAAGCTGAGAATTTTCGCTATAGTTTATTTGTGATGAAATTGAGCTACATGGTCGACATATTCGAGAAATTAAATAACTTGAATCTTCAACTAAGGAGCAAATACACATACATTATTGGCCATTAAAATTGTTACACCAAGAAGGCGACATGCTACAGACGTGAAATTTATACGAAAGGAAGAAGTTGCTGTGATATGCAAATGATTAGCTTTTCAGCGCATTCAGACAAAGCAGGCGCCAGTAGCGACACATACATTGTGTTTAAATGAGGAAATTGTTCAGCCGGTTCCTCATACACAAATTGCATTTGAACATTGTTGCCTGATGAAAAGTTGTTGTGATGCCTCGTGTAAGAAGGAGAAATGCGTACCAGCACGTTTCTGACTTTGATAAAGGTCGAATTGTAGCGTACCGGGATTACGGTTTATCTTATCGCAGTATTGCTGCTCGCGTCGGTCGAGATCCAATGACTGTTAGCAGAATTTGGAATCGATGGGTTCAGGATGGTAATACGGAACGCCATGCGGGATCTCAACGGCCACCTATCACTAGCAGCCGAGAAGACAGGCATATTATCCGCATGGCCGTAATGGATCGTGCAACTACGTCACGAGCCGTGAGTCAAGAAACGGGGTCGTTTGGAAGACAACAAGTGTTTGCTCGAACAGTTTGACGACGTTTGCAGCAGCATGGACTCTCAGCTCGGAGACCATGGCTGCGGCTTCCCTTGACGCTGCGTCATAGACAAGAGCGCCTTCAATGGTGTGATCAACGACGAACCTGGGCGCACGAATGGCGAGACGTCATCTTTTCAGATGAATCCAGATTCTGTGTACAGCATCATGATGGTAGCATCCGTGTTTGGCGGCATCGTGGTGAACGCACACTGGCAGCGTGCATTCGTCATCGTCATACTGGCCCATCACCTGGAGTGATGGTATGGAGTGCCATTGGATACACGTCTCGGTCACCTCTTGTTCGCATTGACGGTGCTTTGAACAGTGCACGTTGCATTTCTGGTGTGTTACGACCCGTGACTTTACCCTTTATTCAAGCCCTGCGAAACCCTACGTTTCAGCAGGATAATGCCCGACCGCATGTTGCCGGTATTGTACGGACCTTCCTTGATACGGAACATGTTCGGCTGTTGCCCTGGCCAGTACGTTCTCCAGATCTTTCACCAATAGAAAACGTCTGGTCAATGGTTGCCGAGTTACTGGCTCGTCACCAAACGCCAGTCACTACGGTTGATGAACTGTGGCATCGTGTTGAAGCTGCAGGGGCATCTGTACCTGTACATGCAATCCAATCTCTGTTTGACTCAATGCCCAGGCGTATAACTGCTGTTATTACTGCCAGAGGTGGTTGTTCTGGGTACTGATTTCTCAGGATCTATACAGCCAAATATTTTGAAAATTTAATCACTTGTTATTTCTAGTATAATATTTTTGTCCAATAAATATCATTTTGTTATCTGCATTTCTTCCTGGTGTAGCAATTTTAATGGCCAGTAGTGTATATTGGATACGAGTGATAAAGTTAATGCTTTTTGTAGGAGATTGGAATTGTGAAGCAGAAATTTAAAGCAAGAAAACTTAACAATGTTTGCAAATTTGAATGATTGCATAAAAACTTACAAGGCTGAAGAATAGAATCGCAACTCCTGCTGAACTCAGTTTCTCCATCGCTGCAAGCTCCTAAAAGTTCGTACTCAGATCAACTGCGCGTCAAAGACTTCACGAACGTGGTCTTTATACGAGGCGACCAGTCACTTGCGTCCCACTCATGTCACACCACAGGCGAATGGACAATTCAATGTCCATTCACCTGTGGTGTGACCAGGGCCGGCGCTAGCAGCTTCGCCGCCCCGGGCAAAGAGGTAAAATGCCGCCCCTTTATAGCAAAAATTAAAAATGATAACCTAAACCCTTTCCACGATTAATAGTAAAATAAAACGAGTAAAAAAATTGCAATCATCAACAATGTTGAAGTTTTGATACATGTTTCGACAAATTAGGACACATGGTTAAAAATTCTATTACTGTGTCCCTTTGATTAAATTATAATAAAAAAATTATTTCTTTGAGTTTTAAGCTATTTTTTAAAGGGAATTCCTTATGCTTGTGAGTTTTCTTACATTTCAAATATTTTGACATTTCAAATAGTTAAAAGTTCATACATTATTAATATATACAGGGTGTTTATTAAAAACTTTACCTGTAATTTTGGGTAATAAAATGTTGTTATATTGTCAAAAATTTTGTTCACCCTGTATCTTCGAAACAAATTTTTGCTGTATGTTTAAAAAACACCCTGTATATATACAGAGTGTTAGGGGTTTGATTCCAAATATCTTAATGCATAAAAATATGATTCATTTTAAACAAAACAGTTTAGTATATCATGGGTCAAAACTCAATTATTTTAGAAAGAGAAAATGTTTAAAAGTTTGAAAAATTTAATTTTAGGGCCAATTTGCCGCCCCGGGCAGGGGCCCGGCTTGCCCACCCCTAGCGCCGGCCCTGGTGTGACATGATGTGACATGGCGCCTGTGGTGTGTTTGCAATGGACATTTCAACGCGCCCACAGGACGTGTTATCAATAGAGGACTGATCACTTTACAGATGAATCCAGATTTAGCCTCAAAAGCGATAGTAGGTGCATTTTTATTTGGAGAGAAAGTAGTGGCGTAGTGAGGGGGTATATGGGGGGGGGGAGAGCCGGACGCAGCTAACAGAGTGGCACCAAATCATTTCAAAGATAAACAAAATTTTCCTGAAAATTTCAGTCTTAATTTATTCATTATATCAATTTTATTCGGAGAAATATGTTTTGCCTATTATAATTCTTGTGTCATATCCAAAAAAAAAAAAGGTTAAATTTAACCTTTAAATCAGATTTGGAACACAGAAGAGGTTGTTGATGAAATTTGATGAGAGAAGAACTGATGGAGCTTGCTATGAACGAAACTCTTATATTTTCTTATTAGTAATAATTTTGCATAGCTTAGTTCCTTTTTAAAATTTTGTTCTTTTAACCACGCTTTTGATTTTTGTTTCTAAATCAGTTCAACTGTCGTTTTCCGTTTTTTTAAATCCTTTTTTTTTAAATTTTATATTTTGTTCCAAATTTTTGATACTGTTGTTTTGTGCTACAAATCTTGTAAATGTGAAAATAACGAAAATACCTTAATTTCTTTTATATAAAATTTCTGGAATATTTGATTGGTCACTTTCATTTTTATGTATATGAGAGATTTTTGTTTTAGTATAAAGTTATTTATCAAATTATTTGTGTGAATGCTATATAGTAATTTTTGGATCTATTAGCTCAAGAAGATTACAAAAGAATAAGCGCATGACCTCATTTAATTTTGAAAATACACCAAGATGCACGATTACATTTATGAGTCCTAATTGTTATACAGATTGTCTAAGTCATGTTTTATTCTGATGAAAGTGGTAACAATAATGTTAACAATGCAAATAAACTAATTATACTAAAAAAGAAAAAAAATTCACTGAATATCCATTGTACTCCTCTGGATGTGATAATTATTTAAAAATTCAAAACGTCAAAATTAGTTTTCAAAATTTTAATGTTTTGAAATATTATTTGAATTGCTATTTAATTTCTCATAAGTGAATAAGTTATTTTATTTCACAAGCAATATTTCGTCAGTATTTTTGATTTCCTTTTATAATACAAAATGTGGGAATTTAAACTTACATTGACTACAATAACATAGTAAAAAATGACTCGCAAAAAAAGAAAATTTCATAAAATTCTGATTAATGAAACTAAAAATTAAGGAAAACTTGTAAGAATTCAAATGTGCTAATAGCACATCAGAGAAAAATCAGATTTAAGTTATCAAGAAGAGATATAGAAAGAGCAGTAGTTATTATTGAGACTGTTTATTTCAGATTATTGAGTTTTATTTTATTTCAGTTGTTATTAAGATTGCGAGAGAAGTTTTACTGGCCATTGTCTCAAAATTAAAAAAATCCTTATATTTTTATCTTAAGCTGCATTGTAGTCTTTTAGTCTAGTGTCGCATAATACTCGTGAGAAAATTTTTGCTGAAAACGTGTTTTCTATTAATTGTCCTCTTTGTTTCTTATATTTTTTTTATTTGAATATTGAATACATTTTTGACAGTATAAATATTTACTATCATGTTTGCTGGGTTATGAAAATTAAATATCAAATTATTTACATCACTTAAAAAATTATTCATATATTTTTTGTTTTTTTCATTTTCAAATGTGTGCATTCTTTTTTGTATGCTTAAGTATATAAAATAAATATTAATTCATATTGTATACTCAATTTATATAAAAAAAATTTATATAAAAAAAATCTTTTCAATTTATATAAAAAAATCTTTTAACGTGAAAATTCTTTCAAGAAAATTGTGATGAAATAGGGCATATTTCTCATTATATATTGCAAAATTTTAAAAATAGGATTGTCTTTAAATTATATAAATTCATTGAAAGAAAAAAATTCATGCCATTGCTTGAACTGTATTTCCAAAATGATTCAATATAGAAATACAATTTGATTTTAATAAAAATTAGCTCCTATTTTAATAATAAAATATAGTTCAATATCTTAAGAAAATAATTTTATTAAATATATTAAAAATAAGAAAATTTTCACTAGTAAAAGATGACCGAATGAGAAAATTTCTCTAAATAAAATTATGCGATATAAAAGTTAGAAAATATTTTTCATCTCAATATCTGTAATTTCTGATAATAATTTGAATCAATGAAAAACTTGAATAAAGAACACAGAGTGTATCAATTTTGTCAGAAAACTACTTTTAATAATATATTTATATATTGTTGGACTGAAAGTTTCTAATTTTATTAAATATATAAAATTAGATTATATGAATTTACGTGTGTTTTGAAAGAAATTTTAACTTATTTTCTGTATTGATATTTCGTTGTTTATCTGCATTTTGCATTGGTAATGCTATGTCATAGTTTAGCTACCTAAACTGAAATCAGATGAAGACTTGTTAAAGTCTTATAGTTTTGAAATCAGAAAAATTAGTTTTATGGTATAAAAATAATATTCATAAATTAACAATATTACGGTTTGTGATTTAAATTTTTTAAGATAAAAATAATTTTGGTTTACGTTTATGGTTTGACTGATATAATTTAAGAAACTATTTTAACCTCTTAACCGGCTATCCCGAGCCCCTTGGAAGAGAAATTAGTTTCACTGCAAAGCAAAATTTCCAATTCAACTCCCAGATTTGATATATTGATGTGAAATCAGGGAACATGCCAGAAATGAATTAAGGTTATGACTTTAATTCATTTCTGGCATGAAATCTTGAGAAGAATTGATCTCGTACAGCTCAAATTACAAGATCCTAAAATTAATTTCTATAGAAACTTTTCATGATCTTGAATCATTAGATATAGAACTTGCAGAAAATCAAGACAAGATATGTGAGGGTCAATTAAAAAGGCTAAGTTCTTTTGTAAAAATTTGGGTATTGATATAAATATCTGTGTAAGAAGACGCCGAATAATGCTTCAGAATCAGCTACAGATGTTGGCCTTTTAAAAGGAAATTTCTCGAGTTAGGAAAAGCGTTGTCCACCATCTGCAGCGAGAAATACACACGCGATTCATACGACTAAGAGATCTTTAATTCCAAATTTGAATTTTTATTTGATGTTGAAAATTTATTTAATAATGGTAATTTTGGTAATGAACTGAAAAATAATTGTAAAAGTTTGGACGAATTTTTTGACACATATTTCAATGGGACATAACTCAATACAGAAATTTGTGACTGCAAAATGTTACTCTGAAGTAGAAAAGAAATTAAACTTAAAACTCCATTTAAACTTCTAACCTCCTAATCTCATACGGTGAAGATGTTTTCCCAAATATGAAAATCGCCATTTAATGTTTTGTTTTGTTTGTTTTTGAGTGGTTTACTGGTGCAAGGTCCAATACTGGACATTTTTTCACCGAACAATGTTTAAAACAAGAAACTCAGTAATAAAAGGCTAGTCAAATATATAAGATGAAGGATATTAAAAATTGAATAAAAGTTTATGTAAAAGATTGGATAAAAATTTACATAAAATTTAAACCTATTGGACGGAAAAATGCAAACAAATTTCTATGTGGTTTAAGCCCAATTAAATCTGATAAAATTAAATTTGTGCTGTTAAAAAATACTAAGTGTAAATCATTGAAGTTAGGACAAAAAATTAAAATGTGATGTACTGTATATGGTACATTACACATATCTCAAATTGGAGCACGCTGAGACAAGAATAAATGTTTGTGTGTAAATCAAGTATATGTCCAATGCAAAGGCTTGTAAGCTTTACATCAACTCTTAGCATAGGAACAACTGGAAATGGAAGAATGTGAGAGGTTACATTATATAATTTGTTGTATGTCTGCAAATCCCAAGTTTTCTGCCAGTGGGAGAAAATGAAGTCTTTGACAATTTGTTTAATGTCAAAAAATGTCAATGCTTTACGTAAATTGTCAGTGGCATTTTTAGCTGCAATATCTGCAAGCTCATTTAGCAATGCCAACATGACTCGGAACCCAACAAAGCACATAAAATCTTTTACATTTCAATATATTTAAAATATCTGATATTTCCACAATAACTGGATGACATTTGTCGTTGAAATGGTCTAATTGCATGATCACACTCATGCTCCTGTATAGATACATTATTTTCGATGAGAGTTGGATTGTATTAGTTCTAGAGCACGTAAAACTGCAACAGCTTCTGCTGTGTAGACAGAACATGATGTATGAAGTTTATATTTGTAAAATGTATTTCCAAAAACAATACCACAATTAACATGATCACTTGATTTTGAGCCATCAGTGTAAACAGGAAAGTAGGAGGAAAATTGATAATGAATGTATGAGAACATTTGTTGCAAAATAAGAGGAGCTGTTGCTGATTAACGGTATCCAGCAAAGGAATTGATTACATTAACAAAAGGGGTGTTCCAAGGTGGAAATTTCAGAGAATCTGTAATTTGGATTTGTAAATCGGGGAACATGGATGAAGGCAAGAATGAGCTTGTACGTTCATAGAATGGTAGTCGTGCATCATAAATCTTCCTTAAACAGGAGCAGACAATGATAGATCTAAAAATGTGTTGTGATGCTGATAACATTTTAAAATAATAATTTAGAGATAATTGCTTACGTCTCAGATCAAGAGGCAATTGGTTACAAATCACATAAAGGCTTTGAACAGGAGAAGTCTGGAATGTACCAGGACAGATTCGTAAAGCTGAGTGATATATAGGGTCTAATTTGCGTAATACACATGACCTAGCTAATCCATAAATTGCACAATCATAGTCAATTCGGGATAAAATAACCGATTGATATATACAGAGTAAAGCTGTATAACCTGCACCCCAAGATGTAGGAGAGTACTTTAAGAATATTTAACAACCTTTCACACCTCTTATACAAAACTGAGGTATATGGTAGGATAGTCAAATTTTATCAAACACTAGCCCAAGAAATGATATTTGATTAACCACAGGAATAGTTGTGTCTGATTACTTAAGCTCTGGATCAGAATGAGGCCCAGTTTGTCTTCAAAGAACTGATACATTTACTTTTGGAAGGTGATAAAATGTGCCCATTATCATTAAACCAAGCAACAAGATTATTGACTGCAGTTTGTAATTGCCGTTCAATAAGTCGCATATTGGAACCTTGGCAAGAGATTTGGAGATCATCAACATGTAATGGTTCCATGAATTGATGGTTGCAATACATGATGAATATTGCTAATGTAAATATTAAAAACAATAACACTTAAGAGACACTTCACTGAGGAACACCTCTAAATTGGATATAACAAATCCTATACGGACATTAAAAATACGAAAATTTATAAAATTCTGAATAAAAATTAATAAACTTTCTCTGAAGTTAAAATTAAATAAAGTGCGAAGAATCCATAACGCCATGTCCTATCACAGGCTTTTTCTATATCAAGAAATATAGACACCAAATGATATCTCCACATAAAGGCATTCCTAATTTGTGTTTCTAGGTATGCAATATTATCAAGAGTGGATCTACCTTTCCGTAATCCACTCTGATAAAATGATATTTACTGATTGTCTTCAAGTGCATAAACAAGACGGGCATTCACTATACGTCAAAAGTTTTAGTGAGGTAACTTGTGACAGCAATTGGACGAAAGTTTTGAGGATCAGTTGGATCATTCCCCGGTTTCAATATTTGAATAACTATTGCTTTGCTCCAAAGACTGTGTTAAACATATTCATTCCATATTCTATTGAATGTTTGAAGAATGTTTTAAATGAATCATGCCTAATATGACAAAGCATCTTATAAGGGACACCATCTGGTCCTGGACTAGTATTTTTAGTTTGGGACAGTGTTCTCTGCAGTTCGTTCTAGCACAAGGAAATTGCAATTATATGAATGTATTACTTTATCAGGGAACTTTATAGGTTTCTTTTCAGCTTGCTCTTTAGTCCTGAGAAATTTAGGGTCATAAGAGATTGGACTAGATACACTTGCAAAAGTTTCACCTAAAAGATTGACTATGATATGAAGAAGAGCATGAGACAACTTATCTTTGTAATATTGGTATAGAGAAATCTTGATATAAACCACTAGATGCTTTAACTTTCTTCCATAACTGTTTGATGGAAGTTGATATGATGGAGGAGACATATCTTATCCATGACTCTTTTTGACTATTTCTTCGTACTCGACGAGCTAAAGTTTCATATTTTTTGAAAACTACGAGGTTTTCTATAGTGGGACTCCTACGAAAAATAGACCACGACTTTTTCTGTTTTTTGTATGACACCTGACACTCATTATTCCACCATGGTTTATGATGTTTTCATGAAACTAGGGAGCGCTTGGGAATCGTGCTTTTGGCTGCATCTAGAAGTACACCAGTAACTGTTTGCACAGCATCCTCTATGTCCTCACTTTGTGTGAATCATGCTGTCAGTAATCACAGCTAATTGGAAATAGTGTGGCCAATCTGCACGATAATGAGAATAAGAAGAATGGAATACTCGTGGTCTACTTATTCCAGTTTGAATTACAATCAGAGGAAAATGTGTGATCACTGTTATATAAATCATTTTCAACTCTAAAATTTAATAAAGAAGTACTGGTGAACAACTAGTCAAATTTATTGAATGGAAAATTCTGGAAGGTTGGGAGAAATAAGTTATTTCTGTGAAATTTCAGAGGCAAATACTTTTATTCGAAATGAACTGTTCAATTATGCGACCACGAAAATGTATTTGTATTATCACTACCTCATAAGGTACTATGCCCTATAAAATCGCCAAGCAGTATAAAAGGTGTAGGTTGCTGATCCAATAGATTGTTCAAATCATTTTCATGAACAACAGTGTGGGGAGGCAAGTAAGGGCTACAAATAGTAATGAGAGAAGTTGTATGTACGCGTACTGCAACAGCTTGTAGTGACGTGTTAAGGGGCTGGACAGAGCTATGGAAGTTACAAGACACAAGGATGCATACACCTCCAGATACTGTATTAGAAGTAACATCTTTTCTCACACAATTATAACTATGCATTTTAAAACAACACTGAGGTTTCAAGAATGTTTCTTGAAAGACAAAACACACATTAATAATAGTTTTGATATCTTCTATATGAGTGCGAAGACCATAAGAGTTCCAAGACAAAAAGGATATTATCAAGTAGAATTAAATGTTCAGGCCTTGGATCAAGCCATCTGAGATTCAGACGAATCTTCACTTTGAAGTGTTTTATCACCTGAAGAATCTAAATTCACAGTACCTTTATTAGAAAAAGTTATAGTTCTTTTACTTATAAAAGGTGGGTGATTTATGGTCCCCTTCTTTTGCATACTTCAGTTTTTGGGATCTTCGGAATTTTGATTTTGCAAAAGACTTTGGAGAAATATGTTTTAGAATGGGTGAGACATTTGTATCAAAAATATTTAAGAATAGTTTTGAAATTGGAAGAGTTAAGCAATCTGTTTAGGTACTGCAGGATTTCATAACATTTTTTACAGCTTGTGAATAACTAATACCTTGTTGAGAGGTATGGGATGATACTACATGCCTTGTTTAGGGGGGAGATAAGCTTTGTTTTATTTTTACAGTTGTTATTTCTTTTTCTAATATCCATGTTGGGCATAACCGGAAGTAAGAGGGATGTTCACCATTGCAGTAGACACATTTTTCTGGTAATTGACATATATTGCTGTCATGTCCAACGGAAGAACATCTAGCGCAAGTTAAGAGTCCCCTACAAGTAGTTTTCCCATGCCCAAGGAGTTGACATTTAAAGCAACGCAATGGGTTTGGGATATATGGTCGAACATTACAATTTAGGTAACCAGCTTTAATAGACTGAGATGTAGTGTAAGAGTTGCAAATGTGAATATGAGTGTTTAGTTTTCCTAATTGTGCCCTCTCTATTAACTGTAATGCGTTGTACATGACATAGTTTTTGATCAACACCATTATTTAGAACTTCCTCCCCTGAAATATTGAACAAATTGTCAGCTGAAATCACTACCCATGTAGAATTTAACCTAGTATGTGGGAAGATGCTATAACATCAAGACATTTCAGTTTTAGAATGGTTTCGACCTGCTTAACTGATAAAATTTCTATCAAGAGATCACCGGATTTCATCTTGCGAACATTTTTGACATTTCCAACTGTAGCAATAAGACTCTTATTAATTAAGAAAGGAGAAACATCATCAAAATTGCCTTCCGTTCTTTTAATGACAAAATATTTCTGCTCACATATCATTTGTTGCTCCATACGGAGTAAAGAATTAGAAGAACATTCCATAAAAAAAGTTGGATTAATTCAGGGCCCGACAGCACCACCCACCACGGAAATTAGATCACATAGACTGACCAAAGAGGCTACAACATCGACCGAATCTCCAATTGATCTACCCATCCCTAGATCCTACTATAAACTGAAACACAAAATCTCAGCCTTACAAGCCTGGCAATCGTTATGGGACCAAGCAACTACTGGATGCCAGGTCCATGATATTTTACCTAAAATACCTACCAAAAATCAAAGCTTTTATAGACAGATTACCCTTTTCGTCACGGGACATGGCCCTTTCCCTAGCTACCTCTCCAGGATTGGAGCCCTACCGAGTGACAGATACGCCTGTGGCCTCACGGGCGACTCCCTCCGCTAGGCCACCTCGTGCCCACTCACTAACTCCTGGCATTTTACAACCCCCAGTGCTCACCTAAGAACGGAATGGTCAAAAATATTCTTCGACACCAGCAAGCGAAATCCAAATTAATTTCTCTAGTGAGATTCTTCCTTGATCACAGAGAGCTGCTTATCCCCGAAAGCAATGATGATGAAGGTTCTGAATTCTTAGATGAAAATTTGACCTACCTTGAATATGATGGTTAACTGTCCAACGTTTACAACCATCACCCCTTGCTGACACTTCCTATACATTTAAAACATTGATCAAGGCAGTGACCCACAACAAGCAAACATGACTCTCTGACACATCAAACTCTAATCCATTCCTGAGTTCAATCTACTGATCTCGTTGTATATATCGCAATCCCTAATATAATTACTATTTTCCATCATCAAATTCTCCTATTTTGTTCTTATCTACTGTTTTGTATTTTATTCTAATTTTGTTAATGTGTCGTCTCAGGATCTGGACAAAGCACAGGTTACCACTCTTGGTTTCCTCTGTGCCTTTGTTCACTCCTGCCAAATGTTACCATTTTTTTTGTGTTTCTTCCCTTTGCTTGCTCTTCTAATAGTTAAATTTGTAAATAATATACTGTACTACTATGCTCTTGTAAATTTGTTCTCAATAAATTTGTCCACTGGAGGCAGTCAGCGCTTGGAGCTCGGGATCACTGGTAGGGGTGGTGCTCCTCTTCTGGTTATACCTACTTTTTTCTTCCAGCAGATTCCACCCAAACTGGTAAAACCCTTCTTGGGTTAGGCACAGGGAATGTTGCCGGTGTTTACCACCCACCACAAAGACATAACTGCAACAGTGCTATCCAGGCCCTATACGCTTTCAATACACCTCTGAAGTGGCCTCCACCTTTGTCGAGCCTCTCACCAGATACATGATCGCTTGGTCGTATGTATAGTCGTATACCTTCTCGATGTCGAAGAAGATGGAAAGCAAGTGATTCCTCCCCACAAATGCGTTACGGATTTGGGTTTCCAAATACGTAATATTATCAAGAGTGGATCTCCCTTTACCGAAGCCACTCTGATTGATATGAATAAATTTTTTTTCTTCTAAGACATACACGAGACTGGCGTAGACCATACCGTCAAGAGTCTTACAGAGCAATTTGTCTGAGCTATTGGTCGATAATTTGAAGTAGTCGAAGAATCCTTACCGGTTTTAGAATCGGAATCACTATTGCTTCACCCCAAAGTGATGGAAATTCATTTTCAGTATAGATCCTATTGAACAAATGCAATAAGTTCGATAATGAATCTGGACTTAAATGACGAAGCATTGGGTAACTGATTCCGTCAGGTCCTGGGCTGGTATTGTTAGATTGCTGCAATGTTCGCTTCAATTACAAAATCCGAAATTCGCAGTTGTAATGAAAATATTATCTATGGTTGAAACAGATTGATGTTCACTCAGCTGGGCTCTTTGTCCTTAAAAACGAAGGACTTTAAGAATCAGAACTTGAGATGCTAGCAAATGTTTCACCAAAGACGATAGCAATGTCCATAGGAGAAGAGTATACATAGTAGCTCCAGTTTTTAAGATAGGAATTGCAACTTCTCTATATGTACCATTGGCTGCTTTCACCTTTCTCCATAACTGCTAACTGGAGGTGGAAGATTTTATTGAAGAAACATAGCGAGATCAGGATTCCTTCTGACTTCGACGACGAGCTCTTCGTGCTAATGCCTTTGCTCTCTTAGATGCAATAAAATTCTCCCTTGTGGGGTACCTCCGGAATAACCCCCATAACTTCCTTTGTATTTTATATGTTTGTTGACATTCATTGTTCTACCAAGGTATGCAACGTCTCTTTGGTGAAGAAGAACTTAAAGGTATTGCAGCATCAGCTGAACTTATTGTTTCAGTGACTTTATATACGGCATAATCAATATTCTGGATCATAACCATTTTATCATCAACGACTGCCAATCGTGTAAATAACGTCCAATCTGCCGAAATGTACACGTAAGTAGGTTAAAAAATTCGCACACTACAACCTCCAGTCTGGGAAATGATCGCTGTTATGCAGATCATTTTCAACTGTTAAATTTAATAATGGCACAAGTGAAGGAGAACAAATGGCCAGACCGAGAGAATGAAATGTTTTTGTGGGTATGTGGAAGTATGTTTTCTCTTCGGTATTTATCAGAGACTTATCTGAAATAAATTGCTCTATCTGAAGGCCACGAGAATTTTTATCACTACTTCCCCACAAAGAATTATGGCCGTTAAAGTCACCTACTAACACAAAAGTTATATATAGCTGATCAACTAATGTATCAAATTCTTCTTGGCGGATGACATCATGTGGTGGTAAATACAAACTACAGACTGTAATGAAACAAGTTGTGTGGATTCTGACAGCTACAGCAAGTAGGGTTGTATTGATTGGATGGACAATGCTGAGGAAGTCGTTAGATGTTAATATACAAACACCTCCAGATACTGCATCATCACCACCACAGTCTTTTCTAAAGCATTGAAACCCAAGCATAGAAATGTTATTCGAAGACTTCAGGAAAGTTTCCAGAAGTGCTATATATGCGGGACTATAAGCTGATATAATAGACTTGATGTCATCAAGATGTGAACAGAAAACATGGCCGGCCAACAAATAAAGGTTTCCTTTAAATTGTAAAGCTCCGACCCTAGAGCTGGAAAGCGAATCTTCGATCATTTCCTCGAATTCTGTTGCTCTTCATCCCTCGGACGAGAGATGAAGAGAAATAGCATCAGCCTTCAGGGACAACAGGGCTCTACAGGTGGATAAGGAGGACTTTCTAAAACTCTCCTTTGCAGATTTTAATTTTGAGGACTTAACGCCTCTTGATTTGGCCAAAGGAGCTCTTCTAATGATCGGAGGAGAAGATTTTGGTCTTTCAGTGTTTGCTTGGGATAATCTTGTGACGGGGAGTGACAAAGTATCCTTTTGAGTGATAATAATAGGTCTGGTGACTTTTTTTGCTGCGGCCGTATAACTCATTCCTGGCTGCGGTGTGCGAGAGGTAACTTGTTTTCTAACCTCAGGGTAGAAAACTTTATTTTTCACTTTATAGGTGGTGATTTCTTTTTCAAGTATCCATTGCGGACAATTTTGAGAATAGGAGGGATGGTTACCATGGAAATTAACATATGCCTCCTTTGCTTGCCGGTCGCATTATTGTGGCCAACTGCTGAGCAGCGAGCGCAAGTCAGTTTGCCTCTGCAAGCATTTATCGAATGCCCAAAATGTTGGCACTGAAAACATCGCAAAGGATTTGGTATACAGGGCCGTACGGGTAGATTCAAGTAGGCAGCTTTAATATTGTCTGAAAGGTACGGCGTTACAAAAGTTAGAATTAGATGTTTAGTTTCAATAACTTTTCATCTCTTCTGACAGTAATGCGTTTAACCACTCAGACCTTCTGACTCTGCAAATTTTCGAAAATCTCATCCGCCAACGAGTTCAACAAATCTCTTGCAGAAATGACACCCTGTGAAAAATTAAAGTTATGGTGAGGCAATGCAGTTACCTCAATATTCGCTAGCAACTGCATCTTATTTAGCATTGCTGCGTGTGTAGAATTAACAGCCTCTACTAATAAGCCATCTAAACGTAACTTACGGATATTTCTCACTTCCCCGACTATTCTAGATATTCCTTTTTGAATAAGAAAGAGGGACACATTTTCAAAGGAACTCTCCTTCCTCTTAATTACATAAAATTTTGAGTTTTCATTAATGCCAAGTTGCTTCCGAGGAAAAGAAAAAATTTTTTATTCTCCATTTGATAAATATAAAATTTCAGGACCTGACCGCACCACTCACCATCTAGTCCAACAAGGGGCTGCAGATCATCTGCACCAGTGCTAATCAAGTTCTATACGCTCACAGTACATCCTTGTGATGGTCTCCAACCTTAACAAGTCATCCAACAAATGTACCGATTCCTTGATCCATAAAATCGATTAATGTTCTGAGAGCCACAGCACATCTCCCGTATACTTGAAGCAGAGGCCAAAATAATGTATTGGTCTCTAAGGGCCTCAATTACCAGAACCCTCTTTTCCAGGGATACGGGTCTCCACCCATGGCAAACACGTGGATGGTTTAGTCCCCAAGAGAAGCTAAGAGCAACAGAGCGGTGAAAGCTGCTCAAGGAGAGCCCTCAACCTCGTAAGAGGCAACCACAATGAGGGAGAAAAGAAGGAAAAAGTAGAAGGGGAGAAGAGAGAGGAAAGTAAAGAAGAGAACTGATCATTGGGGTATCTCAGGATTATGACACCCATGTTTACTTAAAGAAAGTAAACCCCCTGAGGGGTTCACCATTCAAATACTCTTAACTATTTCTACATCAACTCCAAGCTGTGAACGTTCGCTGTGCAAATTAAAATTTATTTTGTCGTATTTAGAATCAACCACATGATTCAAAACCATCTAAATGATTTAACATTTTTAAATACAGAAAAATTTGAAATAATCAACTTTGATGAAGTAGTTGATCAATTCGCTTCTGCAAAGACAAGAAAAATGTATATAGTGTAATAAATGTATTATATTATGATTATGCGTGTAAATAATTACATCTATTTATATCTATAATACATAATGAATTACTTCATGCTTAAAATTTTTTTGTTTTTTAAAATACTTGTATTAGTATATAAGTTAAATTACATCTCTCTCTCTTTTTAATAAATTCTAAATCATGTAAGTCCGATTATTCCTATGACCATTTGACGAATCCAATATAAGTATTTTTTATTTTCTATCTAGAACTGAATTTTGTTTCAAATTTAAACCTAAGCTTGAGACTGTAAATTAATATATTTTCAATTATTTTTTAGACGGTAAAGCATTCTGTTATTATTTGCATTGTTTTCTTATTATAACAATGCTCTATTTATTATAATGTATTACATATAGTTATAATATACTTTTATGATTTAATATATTTTTTCCTATATTTATATTATTACTCTTTTAAATTTCGAGGGGGGTGCCACAATCAAGGTATCGTACCCCGGCTCCAATTATGCTCACTACGCCACTAAGAGAACGTAGAACTCATTTTCATCCATCAAACATCCATGAAAGAGATGTATACGTATCAGCAACGTCTGTGTTTCGGGTGATATCTCTTTGGGTGAACACACAGTCCTCTATGTCTTTTCCCAGGAAAATGTTAAAGTTCACACCTATAGAGATGACATCTTCGATGATTAAGTGAGCCTTTATCCCAATATGATAAGTGATGATTTCGTGCTACAAGATGATAATGTGAGACCACGGTGGGATGTCATAATGGATACTTATCTTGAGCACTAAATAATTGAGCGCAGGCTGTGGCCAGCTCGATCACTGGACCTTAACCCAATCGAGCATATTTGAGACTCTCTAGGACGAGGTGTAGCTGCTCTAAACATCCCTCTTAGGACCCTAACCAAGCTTTCAAGTGCTTTGGAAGATCAATAGACGGTACTTCCCCCACAATTAATAGACCGCATAATTGAGAGCATCACACATCGCTTCATGTGCTATATTACTTCTCGGGAGGATCATACCTCAATTAAAGGTACTTTTCCTATACTAAACTTAAACTTCCCATTTTTTTATAGTATACATATGCTAATTTTTATAGCACCATAATTGTTTGGTGATTTCATTTTATCCTATTTTGTGCCTTCCTATGTGTTTATTGTGATTAGTGATCAGTGTTCAGAGTGAAGAACAGAATCAAGACTTCAATTCAAGGAAGCGTCTATTATATTTCTACTACATCGCAAGATGGTCGTGTGGTCAAGTGGCTGGGGTCCGTCGTACTCTTCTCACCTTCTCCCTGCATATCAGGATCTGGTAATTTTGTGATATAGGGGTATTTTGACAATATTTTACCATAAACATTATTTATAAAAACAGATTTTATAGAAAATATTTTACAGTTAAATATTTTACCATATATTTTTAGATTCGTTGTATTATCTACAAGACGCTTCCCAGATAGCAAACAACGTCCACTGAACATCCCTCGGACATCCAAAACATCCATATTTGATCCTCCGACGTCTTGGATGTGATTTGGACGTCCCCTGGATGTTTTTTGAGAAAGTCCTCAGGACAGCCTTGTAAAGCTGTTCTAAGTATGTCTTTTTATGGATCTGTTTTGGACGATCTGTTGATAAACATCCTGAAAAGGTTTTTTTACATTCTTTTTCGGTTTTCTAACAAATGATCTGAATGCGTTTTTTTATTTACTTATAAAATTAAAAAAATCATATCAATTTGTTAATAAATGTAAATAATTTTGTGCTACATTGTATTTAATAATTAAAATGAGAATATATTCTCATTTTAATTAGTAGAAATCACCTTATGTAAATTTTATGAATTTTTGTGCTATTAAAGATCCTGTCTTTTATTTCATCATAATTATAAACAAAGATATATGTAAAAACAAAAGAGTATGTTTGGCAAAATTATATTTTTTTGAATACGACATGAATTTAAAAGGGATTTTCAAGGGTTATACGACTGCTATGAAGCCAGTACATATATTCTAAACGTAAGTTATGTCAATACGTTAGATCAATACGAATTGATAAGTTTCAAAATAATTAACAGATTACAAAGTATAATAATATTTTTAAAATATGTTCATAATGTTTATTCAAATTTAATATAATGTTGTATTTACTTCCGCTACATTTTGTTTTCCAGGTAAGGAAAAAAAATCTTGGTAAAATTTTCTCTTGTTACAATTTAATTTATATAATGCAATTTTGCTTGAAAATTACAAACGTTCTTCAGTTTATTCTTCACCATTAAAAATATCATTTAATTAAAATAATTAAAGCGTTTATAAAAACAGTTGATTTTCTCGAAGAGCATTTAGAAAAAAGAATTATTTATGTATGGGATGTAAATTTTTTATCTGTTATATTTATATTTTTTATCTGTTATATTTTATATATATATATATAAGGATGCAAAGGCTTTAAATGCGATTTTATCAAACTCAAAAACTCGAACAAGTTAACGCTAAACCAACAAAGTTAGAGTGCACGCACGTTTATAAATTTAGAACTTCGGCACTAACTACGTACGTTTATAAATTCGTAGTTAGTGCCGAAGTTCTAAATAAAAAGACTTGACGTTAAATCGAGCGAAAGAAATTTGCTCCGTTCATTTAGACGCATGCGCAGAAAAGCTTAATTTAAAACCGGAAGTCTGCTTACGTCGAGAACCGGAAGTATGCTTGGGGAGACACACAGAATCGCTGGTGAGTGTTTACACATCAAACAACGTGAACGAAATTTTGAATAAGAAGATTTAAATACTAAATTAATTCACTGAACTTGTTATAACTTTTCACAAGCAAAGAATTCTATTGAAGGTGAGTGTAAAAATGTTTATTGTTTATACTTAAACTTTTTAAAACGATTATACTATTTATCATAATTGTTAAGCCTTACGTTACTGCTATCAAAAAGTAGATGATTGTAAACATATATTCCAATGTTATAATTCAATGGATATTTTAATTCGGCCATTATTAAGATTATAAATGCTAAAGATTTTATTAAATTATTTTTTCATGTTAAGAAGTTAATATTAAGGTGTAATGTAAAGTACTTGTATTGTTCTAATCTTATGTTTTGAAACTAAATATATGATTTCTTAATTTGTGTATAATTATTATACTGTATAATGCTTCAAGTCTTTTCAATAAATAAATAGCAATATTCAGGCTGGCTAATTTTATGTATTCTTCTCATTTTACAATTTATGAATTTAGAAATTTCTAGTTTAAAAATTTTACTTTAAAATGTTATGAAAGATCATTAGTTAATCACATAGTAGCTCCAAAGTCATTATATTTTTTAAATTGTATTGTTTTAATGTGTTGAATGTATTTATAGGGAATTACAGAGCTAAAATTAAAACTGAATGTTAAATAATTCATTCCTAAATTTGAGTGTGTAAGTAGATTATTAATAAAAAAGTCATCTTACAAGTCATTATATTATTTAATCTTCATTTAGAAAGGAATATTTAATAACACAAATTTTATTTAATAATAAATTTTAAAGAAAAATGTATACATTTCTAACATGAAATTTTATTTTCTTAAAATTTTGCATGATGATTTCACTAAATAAATTTTTGATTCAAAAAAACAAATTTATATTCTCTTTAAATGAAAAAGATGCATCTCTAGTTTAGATTTTTCAAAAATTTTAAAGCAACTGCAGATTATAAAATTACGGCTGGAAAGGATTGAATTTTGGACTAATTTTATATTTAATCAATTTGAAAGGTTATTTCTTTATCAGACTAATTTTAATATGTTATAAAAAGTATTAAAAATTTAAAACTTTCTATTTCATTGTTGGGATTTGTTATGTCTATAAGTCCATGTGTTGTTTATTTTTTAACTATCAAATGAGAATCTAATGGTGATAAGAAAATTATTTTGCTTTATTGCTTTACAAGTGTTGAATTTTTTTAACAGTAGCTCTTTTAAACTAATTTATATCTTTAAAATAAAATTTAAGTTGTTGAAATAATCATTAAACCTTAACATATAAAGTTTTGTTTCTGATAATTTTGATCTTTCTAGATTATCTTATAAAATATTAAAATTACTTTTTTTAATAACAGGCGCAGTCTGTTATCATATGCCTCAAGTTACAAAAGCAGAGATGGCTAAGAGCATATCGAATTGGCTGCGGCATGCAAAAGAAAGGGCGGAGAAACAGAAAAAAATAATGATTGAGTGTGAATAATAATGATTTTAATAATAGTAATGATTGTGAATAAAAATTGAGTGTGTATATAGAATTCTGTGAAATAAACTATCTAAAAACTATATTTTGTTCCAAATTATATTTCATTTAATTTCTTAAATTCATTTGATTTATACTTAAAACTGTGCAATTTTGAATCATTCTTTAAATGAAAAAAGAATTTTGAATATTTCAAAGAAAACAAAATATAATTATGGTGTTTGAAATGCCAATTAATGTAATCTTTGTTGTTCTGAAATATCTTAGATCCATTTGATTAAAACACAAATTTGTTTTCTAAGAATTTCATAAAATATAGGAAAATTTGTTAACTTAATAAATATTAATATATTTTGATAATAAATCATAATGATCCTGTTAAAATAGTCTCATTGAAACATTTCAGAAATTGGCTATTTTCTTATATGAGAAAAATAAAAATTAGATAATTATTAATTAGAACTTAATTTAATTGTGCCAATTGAAATTGTGGATTCTCTGTTATTTAAATGATTGTTGTACATTAAATGAGTTAATTTTCATGTGCATTTGTGTGTGTGAATAAAATGTTTTGGTATATATATACCAATGTCTTATATATATATATATATATATATTTCTTTTTTGAAATTCAATCATTTAAAAATTCTTCCTGTGTTACAAACAAATGCAAATATTTTAATCTATATTACAATATATATGCTTATATTAAAATTGATATATTTGTATTTATTTCTTCAATGAAATTTTAATAGCTTAGCAGTTCCCCCTGTTTCACATAAGCATAAATTCAAATATTTAAATCTATATTAATATATTTGCTAATATTGTAATGCATTTGCTTATATTAAAACCTGCATATTTCTCTTATATTTAAAAAAATGCTACATTGTTTAAAAGTATGATATACTTCTAAACAATGTAGCCTTTTTTTAGATATCTTTCATTTTAAAAATTTAGCATTTAGATATACCCCAAAAGAATTCCTTTGTCAGAAGTATTAATATTTCCTTCGAATGAAATTTTCGGTTAATACCTTGACAATTTTATTGCATTTATTTTTTAGAACAGTAGTAATTTATATTCATAACAATGTTGCAAAAAAAATTAAAGAAAGGAAAAATAATTATTTTTCATTTCTTTATTTTTTTGCGAAATGGTATCAGTCACTACTTACAGAAAAAAATAACAGTGAAAAAAGCTTTATGAATAATAATGAAGTTATAAACAGAAATACACATAATTATTAGTAAATAAAGTATGTAAACTTTAATAACATACAAAAAGTTTACTGAATTATTGCAGAAAAAAATAACAGTGAAAAAAGCTTACTGAATAATAATAAAGTTATAAACAAAAATACACAATTATTAGTAAATAAAGTATGTAAACTTTAATAACATACAAAAAGTTTACTGAATTATTGCAGAAAAAAATAACAGTGAAAAAACTTAATGAATAATAATGATGTTATAAACAAAAATACACATAATTATATTAGTAAATAAAGTATGTAAACTTTAATAACATTCAAAAAATTTACTGAATTATTGCTTAAAAACAATGATAGTGCTCATTATTTAATACTAAAATTTAAAAACACGCTTAATATGGCTGTTATATGAATGTCCAAATATGTGCCAAATCACGTCCAATATGTGTCAGATCACGGCCAATATGTGCCAAATCACGACCGTCTCGGAGGTCTATGGGACGACCTACGTACGTGTTACTTCCGGACATTGGGACGTGCGGAGAATGTCCGTAAGACGTCGCTGGACCCCTATCGGACGTCCTCTTACGTCCAGGTGGACGTTCTCCGAACATCCTGAGGACCATCGTTTGCTATCTGGGTTATTCCTTAAGTCTGGGTATAAGTTAAAATGATATAAAAAATCTGCACCTAATATTGCACTGGATACACTACAAATATAAAATGAGTAAGTAAAATTCCTTCTTAACCCAAAATTGACAGTTACCGATTTACGGCCATACGCATTGATAGAACTACCGTTAGCAGCGCGAAATGTTTGAAAAACGGGAAGTGTGCGTTCTTGTTTAGAGGCGACAATTATAGAAGCATCACTCTCTGAATCAACAAGAAAACACGTACCTGTATTTTTATCCGTTATGAACATGCGACGAGATGTAAAATTTTCGGAGGAGGAGTCCGTCGAAGCTACTCCCCCGGAGTGACGTTTCCCTGGAATGAGCATGGAGGTGTACATTTTCGATTCTTTTCCTTAAATCGGGCATGATAAAAGCAGAGTTCCTTTCGTGAAAAAGATCACAGCCGATGGTAAAAATTCTCCTGGCGCCGATTCTTGCTTCTCGATCTGGATAGTATTTCCGCAATTTCCTTACGTAGCTCTTTTATTTTCTCGTAGAGAGAATCGAAGTTGGATCTCTTTTCTACGGTGAATGATGATTGAGTAGGAACTTGACTGGAGACATCAAAGGCATTATGAGGAGGAATTTGTAGAATTCTATCGGCAATCTCAGCAGCTTTGTCGGAAGTCAGAGGAGATATAGATGCTAAGATGGTCTGCACTGGAAGTGACATTGCTTGATTGAAAAGCTCTAGGAGTAAAGAATCATCGATGTTGTGGTTCTCGGCTCGACGTTTCATGCTCCGTAACAATGCCGAAGGCTTCCGGTCTCCCAGATTTTCTCCAGCTAACAACCACCAAATTTCTTGAGTCTTGCTTTCCAAACACCGTTCCACTAGTTTTCCCTTTAGATTCTGATACGGGTCTGTTGTGTCTGGCTGCATAATGACATCCCCCATTTATATTTAGACACTTGGCACTCACCTTTTGTTTTATTCCAAAGAAGAATTGAAACATCGGCTCCACTATCGACAAGAAATTTGCAACCAGTTCTTCTATCCCTGACAAATAACCGGTATTTGCGGCCCAACATTTCGGCAGCAGGACTCGCCGCAGTGTCTACTGCTGGGACTGGTTTCCCGACTCATTCCAACTACATGGCTGTATGCATTTGTCGGGGAGGCATTTCTTCCCAAATTTGAAGTGGTAATAACAGAATTTACCTTGTGGATTGTAGTGGCATCTCGATTTGCTACGACTCATACTCCTCTGATGGCGACGAGGGCTACGGCTCCGGGACTTCTGCTGCAGCTTCATTGAGGCAATTTGGCATTCGAGTGAAGCAATTTTAGCCAGGAGTTGGTCCACTCCCACAGAGTCCTTCTGTACTGCCGCAACATCCATTGTTCTCGGTCCCATCTCAATGATCTTATCAGCCATAGTCGCTAGTTTATCAAGGTTCTCATCACTAACGATGATCACTCCCTTGATTGAATCAGGCACCTTTTCTAGCCACAATGTGCGCAATGCTTTGTCTGAAACGTCAGTACCAGCAAGGGCACGCATTTTTCTGAGGAGTTGACTTGGTAGCAAATCCCCTAGCTCAAGTCCTGTTAGAAGCCGTTTGATTTTTTTATTTTCGCTCTCTACGAAAATTTGTAACAGTCGTTCCTTTGCTGCCGAATATTTGTTCGGAGAAGGATTCTTCACAATGTCCCAAATATCATCCAGAATTTTCGATTCTAATTGAGCGATGAGGTGGCTAAACATAGTCTCCTCCGAGGTAATTCTACAGATCTTGAACTGCGCTTCAACCTGGTAAAACCATATTTCGGGTTTGTTGAACCAGAACGGCGGTATTTTTATACCCACGCCACTTGCTTCTAAAGTTTCCGTGTCAGGCATTTTGAATTATTAACCAGATGATCACATCCGGGTCACCAATTATTAGAGGTGTTGTACATTTGTATTAAGTTTGTTAGGTTGCGTGTTGTTCAAAATAATTCAACGAGGTTCAGCATCTAATGGACATTTTATTAAGCGTACAGTATCGATCGTATCAGCGAAGCGACTGAACATGGCGCTCAAAAATATATTTTTGCAAGTACAGTTCGGTATCCAGTTAACACTGAGATAAACAGTTAAAAGATATAAAAGTAAAATTACATAAAATTGAAATATAAATTACTACAATTACAACAAAAATTAACATTAATTAATTACTTTTGAATAAAATAAATTTAACATTTATTACTTTAGGAAATATAATTAATTTGTTTTCTTTATACCCTGTCAGACATCATTCCATCAATTTGAGAAAGCTGTTTGACAGGTGCAGCCATCTAGTGGCAATAATAACTTGTCCTTACAGTTTCTTTGGGCTCATAAGTTTGATGTAAGTGTTAATATTAGACCTAATTTAAGATGATGCTAGAAGACAGCGGTCAAATGTCATTCAAAGCACCTTTAATAATTTGGCTGAATTTTGTCACTTGGTAATGTATTAAAGCATTATTTTGAAAACCAGCAGTTTTACAACTAAAAATTATATACTCTTAAAGATAGCAGTTTAAACTGTTAACCATAAACTTTGTTACAATTTTTATAATACTGTAAGCTAGAAATGGGCCACAAGTTGTTCTGTTGTCTGGGATCATTATTTAAAACTAATATCAATAGCTATTCTCCAATGCGCCTAAATTAACGTGACCCCATGTTTGACTTAGTTTTTTGTCTCACTGCCCGAATAGACGAGACATTGTATATGAATATAATCCACACCAAGTTCTTAAATATTGAAGACGGAATTCATTTCCCTCATCATTCCAATGGGTTTCTAAAAACGTCGTTTTGAAAAATTTAAAGTTAAATTTCCTGCAGTGGACAAAAACAATTATTTTATCAAAAATCTAAAAAACTAAATAGTAAATGTAATTTATTTTAAGAAATTAAAATGGGAGTGTTGGAAAGAAAAGGATACCTATGATGTATACATATATTTTTTTCTACTACCAGCAGATGTGTAAATGATAATTTTAGAGTAGGAAATAACCACATCTCTTAATGAAAACTGAGAACAGAATAAGCAATACATTAATAAATTAAATAACGGAATAAGAATTTACAATGAGTTCGAGTATATGTTAATAACGATTTAAATATTTACACAAACACAGTAAGTGAAATTTCAAAATGAAACATTTTAAGTCAGAGAACGTCTAGATGTAAATTTCACTGTTCTGTGCTGCTCTTTTTAATTCAGTTCTGAACAAACAAAGTCATTTTTTTATAGATAACTTAATTATGTCGCTTTTAAGTTATACTTTTCTGTTATACTATGTCTGTTGATCAACGGTCATTTTCTGCACACTAAGGCTAATTACATCGGAACTTACAGTTTCTAGGGAATTCCGAACCACTACAAACATTCATATCGAAGGTGGTATTTAAACCCACAAACTGCTAATCGAAAACGAGAGCACTAATTTTTCGGCTGCTCTCAGTAGGAGTTACATAAGCGAAGAGTATAATATTCCCTATATATTGTGTGGTGTCCAATAATAAGAGGATTTTCATCTTTGGTCGAATATCTGTAAAACTATCGGACGGATTTTAGTATTTGTTTTTTTGTGAATGAGTAATTAAATTAATTCATATACTTTTACTATTACATTAATAATCGATATTTTACTCCTATGATACCCATGCATAATGATGCGTAACACTCCTCGGAATCAGGGTCATGAAAAGGTTACGGAAATGAATAAAAATATGAATAGGAGCATGTTAATAGGAGATATGATAAGTGAATTGACATCTTTCTAATAGATATAAACTTCACATCAGAGCACCATACTGGAAATGTGATAATTGCTCCTGCTCAATGTTGTTTTCAAGCCCTGTCCGACATTCGAGAAACAGCTACGGGTTGCAATTACTCTCACTTGAGCATCACAGACATGCCCTATAGCAGTAATTCTCAAACCCTATGCCGCCAAATTTTAGAAATGTTTTGAATTTAAAAATTATTCTTTTTTTATTATGAGTAAAATAATAAACGCACTGATATTTTTTATAGTATATATTATATAATTTTATGTGTATATTTTACATTCAAACTTATTACCATAAACTATTTTACACAATGTATTAGTGTGACTTAAGTAAACAACTTTTAAACTTATCTTTGTGTGCCGCCAAATTTTGAAATCATTTAAAAAGTGTCCCATGACAACAACAACAAAAAAAAAAAAAAAAAAAAATGGCTGAGAAAAACTGCTTTATTTGTTGAATTCTGAAAAGCTTTCCAACAAATTCCCTAATAGATAATCTACCAGTAGTATATAGGTGAAAGTACCTGGCCCACTTTTGCGCCTGAGGGATTCTAGCCCAAATTTTCACTTGAAGGATTCTGGCCCAGGACAATTCTGCCAGAATCCCTCAAGCGCAAAAGTGGGCCAGGTTCTTTCACATATAT
>JAPDSC010058765.1:905-13091 GCA_026290005.1 Latrodectus geometricus
CATACATACATACATACATACATACATACATACATACATACATACATGTATATATTTTGAATATAGTAGTAGAGTATTACTCCTTCTTTAGTGTCGAAGTCAGGGAAAATATAATAATAATTACATGTACAATTACTATGTACTGTAGTTTTTAAAAAAACTGCGAAAAAATTCGTAATCATTATTATTTAAATTTATTTGTAAAAAAAAATCTATTTTAAAGGTTTTAATAAATTTCAGTTTATTTCTGTCAAAATAACAGTTTGCTTCAAAAAGATTTGAATTCCAGAGTATTTATTTCCTTTATGTGATACTTTTGTATAAAACTTTTGTTATTGATGTAGTTGTTATATTTTTTGAATTTTTCAGATGATAAAGATGATGATAACGGTGGTATCTGTGTTCACCCTCTGCTGGCTACCACTAAACACCCTGATAGTAGTAGGCGATGAACATGACGTTATCTGGCAATTTCCTCACATTCATTACGTTTGGTTTGTGTGCCACTGGCTTGCAATGAGCAGCACTGTATACAACCCAATCATCTATATCTGGATGAATGCTAAATATAGAGACGGTTTCAGGCAGGTCTTTAACTTTTTGCTTTGCATACCGATTCAAAGCAGGAAATTCAAGACATCCCTCAACCAAAATGGACTGCACCGTGGAACCACTATTTACACCAGCATTCGTTCAAATGGTTTTAACAGAGGATCCCAGAGCTCCAGTCACCAAGGTTCTCTAGTCAACAAATGCCCTAAAGGTCATTTAAGGTCAGAAAGCAGTTCCACGTACGTCTTTCCCATAGAACACTCCCGAAACAATGGAACTCACAAGAATTTCATGTCCGATTCATCTGTTTGAGTATATTGTATCACTGGATGATACATTTGTTTGTATTTATGCTATTGATGTACTTTACATTTTTGATGTTATGAAAATTCCTCCAACGCACAGGCTATTTAATTGCCACCGAAGATATTCCTTAATGATCCAATCAGAGGTATAATTTATTTTGTTGAAAGTAGCGTATAACAATGGAATTGTTTCTCATAGAGAATATTCCAGAAATAATCGTTTAAGTGCAAGAAGATGAACTATCTTTAAGTTGTTACAATTGTTTTAGTTTCTGTATAAAATGAAGTGTTACAGCTCAGACTGTGAAAACATTTCAACTAACTTCTCTTTGTTGGGAAACAGTTTTTGTTTCAATGTTTGAACACATCCAGAAAGACACTATATGACATTTCTGAAAAGCATTTTTCCGAAACAAGTTCTGGTTAATATATTAATATATGTGCTACATGTAAACATTTTGTGAACAATTTACGCTGTTATTTTTATTGAAACTTAATTTTTCTAATCCACAGAATATCTTATTATTATTTTAAAAATCTTATGAGTTAATTAATTGGCATTCAGATTTATAATCATAAAATCCATTTTTCCAATATTTCATATCCGGTATTTTTTTATAAATCTTTATACGTTATTTTTGACAAAACATTAAATTTCATTGTAAATATTCAACATGTTTTGATTACATTTGAATATTTCTTCATTATGCATTTGCATTATTCTCATTTGAAATTAATGCTAAATGTTTATCATAATCTTAATGAATAACTTTTGAGTTTGGAAATTTTCAGTTACTTTATGTGAAAAATATAAACATTATTTGAGTGAAATTTCAATTAATCCAAAGTAAGAAATCTTACTAATTTATAAAATACATCAGGAAAATTTACGGTAGTAATAAAATATTGTAATATGCAGTTACGTTTAAAATAAGAGACATAAATACTTATTTATTTGTCTACAAAAACATACTATTGATAAAAAATATCTAAAAAAATTATGTTTATAAACTTTACTTGCATGTCTTTAAAGTCTCTGTTCATAACTTAGAAGCTCAAAAGGCATTAAGCATCCAAATAAATATTTAAATATTATTTTCTTTAAGTGCATAATATTTTTAATGTTATTAAAAGCATCCGTGTTTTTTTCATATGAATTTGTTGCATACTTTTTTAACAATTATGTTTTGTTGTCAAAAAACTGCTAGCATTTTTTGCATATTTGCATGACATTTCAATATATTTAATATAAATCAATTTTTTTTAATTATTTTATACATTTATATTTTATTCTCTAATGAAATTTGTTCTGCCGGGAAGTTTATACGTACTGAAAATAATTTTTTTTTTCGTTTTAAACTTATTTTAAAAAATATGAGTAATTTCGTTAAATTATATACACATTCGGACGAGGGAGTTAAATATTTGCTCACATTGATTTATTTCTTTTCTAGATTCATTCCCCAAAAGGCTTAATTCTAGTATACGTAACATAGTGGATTTGGTGACTTAACGTTATTAGGCGACATTGGAAGCTCGATAAATTTTGTGATCTATAGTTGTCGATTTGGGCAGATGGGTTATTGATTTTTATCCATTTTGCTTTGTTCATATTCCTTTTTGTACTTTGTATTTATGATTTATACTCTTCTTTGACAGTATGTTTATGCCATTTTCAGATTACAATTGTATATGTTTATACCAGTTCCTTGCGAAAATCGTAAAAACGTTACATAGTCTTTGACGATAAACGTGAAAGATTCATTTCACTTTTGGCTATATTTTTGAAAAATCGCGCCAAACGTTTTACGTATACTAGAATTTTACGCCTCAAAATATTAGGAACATTTACGGAATAAGTTATTCAACAACTTTTAAAGAGCATAATTGAATATATATTATTCATTGCGTAGCATTTTTATTATGTACAAATAAAAGCATTTCTCACTTTTATCTTCTAAAATACTGAAGTATAGTATTGGTTTTCATTAATTAAATGAAACAAAACTGTATAATACATCATATATCTAACATTTTTTAACAAATAGTTTCAATTTTATTTTCAATGATTTTTTTAAATGTATGAAACAAATGTTAATCATATTTTAAAATACGACTACTTCAATTTTATTGCCTAAGTATGTCTAGAATTGTAAAATGTTTTACAGATGTTTATTTTCCCCTCATACCTTTGAATATCCTTTTTACTTGATACAAAACAAGTGTTTCACAAATATCAATTCAGTATTCTGTTATGTTAATGTTCTTTTTCTTTTACATAATACCCAAACTTTTATGCGGATTTGCATTTTACCTTTTTCCTCTGAATTTATTTGCACATTTATATTTTGCTCAATTGTAAATATCACCTTCCTGCAAGATTGCTTGTACATATGGCAACTATATTCTCATGAAAAACAATGGTGTTTCAAATGAATGTATAATTGAACAACTTTGTTTTACTTTGATGAAATGTACACTTATTGTGGTGGATATTAAAATGTGTATTTTGTGTATCACAAAAAATTGTTTTGCTGTTAATCATTTCCATCTTTATAAATAATTTAGCCATTTTAATCACAAAAATTTTAACCATGAAAAGAAACTCTAGTTTCCATTTAATCCTAATCATTAGTTATAAAAACAAATTTAATTTTAATTGAATTCGTTAAAATCATGTGTACAAGAAAAATTTCAAAGTTAATATGCTTAATAGCTAGGGCAACTTACATTAACTTATACAGTGAATCATCTTTCTCTTAGTTATATTGATAAAACAAAATACTTCACATAGAATTATTGTATCTTCTCATATGAGATTTTTGTATTTATGAATATCATCACTGCAGAAGAAATTTCCTGTTTAATTTATTGTTACCAATTAATGTTTTATTAAAGAAAGCGTTTGTTTGTTCATTTACTTTTATTTAGATTAAAAAATTCTATTAATGTTCATAATAATTTTAACAAATATGTAGGTATGTAACATTAAATTCAAACAAAATTTCAATTATAGATTAAGTTATTTACTAAATTTAACTTAATTACAAAAGAATAAAACTTAAGAATACAACCTCATTTTACGTAAGCACTGAAATCAACTGCATGCCTAAAAATGTAAGAATCAGTGAAATTTATAATACCTTTTCTGTACTTTGCTCAATCCTGTCAAACAATGAATAATGTTCTTAATAGCAGCAATCAAAAAATGTAAACAACATCGGAATATCGTATATCGGAAGGAATTCTCCTGTTTCAATCAAATGATTCTACTGTTACAGTAGTTCTTCCTCCAAAAGATTGACAGTAATAGTACATATTAAACGCAAAATGGGGTAAGAATAGAGCCACCAAACCTGTTTTTAAGATAAATTACTTATTTGTTTTGTGTATTTAACACAAGCCTTGTTAAAACATTTTCATCAGTTCTTGAATAAAAATAAGAAAATAATTTGAAATATTAAAATAATATGTAAAATCTCTAATCGTCATGAAAAATAGAGAATATTCAATACAGTGAAATAAATGCGTAACTTTCACAACAGAAATATATAAAATCATCCTGCTTAAAAACAAAATATAAAATTTTTATTCACATAAGTGTGTGTAGTACATTAAAAAAGTACCCAAAAAACCACAAATAGAAATTAGGCATACATTTTCTAGATGTATATAATTTTTGCATGAAAAATGAAATAAAAATATTACCACAAGTATTAACAAAAATTACACTTAAAAACCGATTTAGTGTTGTATTTAGCTAGTGCTGCCATCTATTAATAAATTTAGAAAATAAATTAATGTGTTTCAGTTTTTTTTTCTGAAAAAGTCAATTAGTAATGGTTAAGTGTTTTTTTTTTGTCTAATTATTAATTGACTTATCATTAAGTATATAGAATAAAACTAATAAATTAGCAATTAAAATAAGTTACACTCGGTTTAATGTCATTTTACAGAAATCTTCAAAAATATACAACTTCTATTTATCTTTATATTCTCCAAATAATTAAATATTAATTACTCCATGTTTAAATAATTTTAGTAATTTTAATTGCAGAAAATTCTAATTTATGAAAGGAAAAATTCTGAAATGTTATCATTTATAGGAAATAACATATATATTTTAAGATGTCATATAACAAACAGATTTTTCTCTTAAGAATAAGTGTAAGCAGTTTTTACTTGAACGTTAAAAATAATAAAGTATACGTATTTCGTGGAAAATTCATCTAATTTTAGTATAAAAACTTACTTCATACATTTTCCATGTTGAAAACGTCATTTCTTATAAAATTAGTAAATATTGTATTTTTAATAAAACTTAAAAATAAGAAGAAATGCAAAAACTTGTAAATTAACAAAATACTTTATAATAAAGAGAAATTTATTTTACTAAAAATGTAATAGATATGATATTTCCACTGATACAAATTAATTATTGTGTACTCTTTCACTTCTATTTGCTAATGCAGTGCCCAATATAATGGTAAATAATTGGTCATAAGTTATAACTATTTATCTAAAATTATTTTAAAATAACTACAAAGGCTGAAACTCATTATAATTGCCATTTATATTTGAAGAATTCTCTTGTGTTGAGCAAGAAAGATTTACTCAATGAATAATTAGTTCTTCCCTTCACTGACGCAATGTTTAAATGTAAACAACGCACATAATTTAATTTATGCAGTTATATATTGAGGAATATATACGTTAACAGATAAGATATACTAGAAATAACTATGTGTTTGTAACTGAATGAACAGTTAGAAAATGAAAAAAATAATATTCATTTAAATTATTCCCACATTTTACATTTCTGTTCAACTTCGTGCAAAGTGATTTTTTTATTTGCTTTTGAATACATTTAGTTATACCGAAATAGAAAACTAAATTACTAATTGATTGTTTTTATGTATAAAGCTGAATAAATTTTACCTCCTAAGAAAATGTTAATTGCTTCATATTTTCAAGCAAACTCTGAAAAGTATGAGATAAGAGGGAAATTTGTAAAAGTTACTAAGATCAAACAATGATTTGACAAATTTACAACCAATTAAATATTCATTTGACATTGAACGTAGAATTGTAGTAGAATTTTAATATTATGCTTTGAATATTGCATTCAAAAATAATATTATTTATAAAATAAATTCACAAGAAATTTGATCATGTATCAAACTCCACTGAGGATATCACGGCATATAAGTTCTTTTTTTTATTTTTTTTTATTCCATGCAAATTCACAAACACTGAGTATTATACTTTATTTTACAGATTCCCAATACGGTATATTATAATACATATAAATATTTTAAATTAACATTTAAGAAACTTTGAATTATAATGCACAAAATTATCATATTACAGTAATGCAAGGACACATTTTTCTTTATGAAATCGTCATTAAGTTTAAATTGAAATAGGTTTAGGTGTAAATCAACATACAATTGTTGTTTCTGGTGACTTTTGGCAAAGCAAAGACCACCCGTCAGAGATTCTGTTTTTGAATAGAGCACACTCAAACGAAGGTGAAAGTACGACTTTTGCCTCATAGATAGCAGCACCATCTGAATCTTAAAATTTAGAGATTTAAAACGTAGAAGAAACAGAGCCTGGCTCCAAACACCCCTAGAGGGTATTAATTTGGAATGGGAACATGGAGGACATTGCGACCCGACATATTTAACGTGTCCCAGTCGCCCTTAATGAACACGACGGATTTTCGGCTAAGCCGGGATTCGAAATCACCACCTGTCGGAAACGAGAACGACGTTCTAACCAACCAGGCCACCGCGGTTTTAAACGCAATTCCAAATAGATCCAGTCTTACAGGCATTTGTGTATCATGAGAAAACAATTTCTTTTGATGGTCTCGTTATTTCAGATATACTGTTAAAATGCTAGTCAATAATAAAATCATGAGAAAATGATGACAACCAATCAGCTTTCTTTTCATATGAATTGCCCGTAACATTAGCATTTACTAAATAAATCACATAAATTTAGTTTTTATCTAGTATGATTTCCTTAAACGTGCGCGCGGGTGAAGTGTATTTACGGTTTTATTTAATTTTTCAGATTGACGCTTATGCTTAGGTTTCTTATTCTCCTAAAAAAAAAAAAAAAGAAAAAAAAATGTTGAGCAAATTCTGTCCATTAAGTGTTAATGAGATTCATGTTTAATTGATTGCTTAACTAGAAAATTTGCTTTATAAGATAAAAATAAATGACGTATAACGCTTTCAGTTTATGAAATCATCGCTTTCATTTTTTGTGTAAAAGTTGCTGACCTTTTCAGTTTATGATATCGTCTAATTTATAAGTATCATCTGCCTTTTATATATCGGCTATTGGTTGAATTTTGTTTTTATTCTCAAGTTTTATTTCTAGAGGATTTTTTGGCGGAGTTTGCCCAAGTGATTTTTTTAAGACTCAAAGCCATAAACTTATCGAAACATTTTAAAATTCAATAGACACAATAACGAATTAAATCAAAATTATTTGACATGGAGAAGTTTACCTACTAAAAATTCAGATAAATATATATATACCTTGGAATAATTACTATAATACATTTAAAAAATTCTACTTTACCTTAAAAAAAAAAAAAAAAAAAAAAAAAAAAAAAAAAAACTGCTAAGCTTAAATTTTACTTAATACCGAAGTGTAAAATTTACATAAATATAAACCTATAATAAGATCGAAATCCAGAATAAAACCCCAAAAATATTTAATCCAAATATATTTTAGCATTAAGCAAGTGACAAATTTAATTTTTAAGTTTTGTGGGGAAACTGCTTTCAAGAGCAAAGGGGAGAAATCGTGACAATACAATGGTCCCACTTTATTTGCTTACAGTGAACATAAAACAAAGCGCCTTATATTTCAGTGAATTTCTTTAGTGCAAAAAAATTGATTTTTATGCTTTACATGATAAGAGATAAAACATGGAGATATGACTCTGGAACTGCAATGTGCTGCCAAATCGGCAGTCAATTGCAAAGACTGCAATCAACGGAAACATTTGAAAGTGATCAAAAAATTAAATATCTATCATCTAGGATTGTGCCTCTGTTTTTATAATGAATAATAATTATAATGGATATATTTTATTCTTAGATTAAATTTTGAGCAAAACCATAGATTGCGAAAACTATATGGCTTTATGGAAGCGCTTAAAAGATGAAAGAAAAGAAAATGCTTCTAACTATAGAATCAAATAGTGCTATATCATTCTAACAATGTTCCTTTTTAAAAATTGACTGCAGCTTTGGCATATTTACATAACGATACTTTGAAGTGTTCCATATACCATACTTTTTAGATCTGGCTCCTAACATGTATTGCACCTTTATATCATTAAAATCGATGTTCCAGAAAAGATTATTTATTTCTAATGAAGAAATACTTAAAGTCATTTAGAGTATTTCATTTTAAAAATAATCATTTTATAAAAATTGATATTGCACTATGTCCATTAGTATGAATACCTCACTTCTGAAGGAGACCATGTTGATAGATTAAACAAAATTTTCCCTTAATATTGCCTTATTAGTCATTTTGCATGAACTTATGGAAATTTTAAACTATTTACAATAAGCATTAAAATTTCATGCAAGAACTTTTGGAGTTAAGTATTTCATTTGAAACTCTGCAATCTAACTATTACTATCAATTTCAATTGCGGATACTAAGTGATTGAGTTTCTAAGAATTATGTCTATTGAGTTATGATTGACAATTTTTTTACTGTCCACTGGTCGACTATAGGATTATTATGGACAAATTTCCGACAAAATTGTTTTAGTTCTAAAATACAGTTCCATAGTTAATGGGTTCCATCCTCATCCTTGTATGTTGTAGCATGAAGTAAATTTTAAGTTTTAGTTCCTATTTGCTTATTTGATATTGACAAGTAGATAAAATTGTTTGATAGATATGGATTTAGGAATACCCGTTCCATATTCTGTCTCTAACATTTACTTCAACTACTTGAAGGGAATTATTAAAATCACATTTTAGATTAATTAAGAAAATAAAGAAATTGATATATTAATCACGCAAAAAGTTTGTTGCATTTACTTTATAATAAAGATTTATAAATTTGCTATAATTTAATGTAGTTTCAGGAAAACTATTTTACGAAGTCCAATAAATTAGACAGATTTTCATTTAAAAGGCTTGCTTATTATGAGTGAAATAAGCAATTTTTTATTACATTGGTTACACATTGTATACAGTAAAATATCAAAAAAATATTATATTCTTTGATTGACAACTATATTGATTTAAATTAATGTGGCAAAATAATCTCAGAGAAAGGTATGAGAACAAGAAATTAATAGCTGACTCACATATAAATTCCATCTTATCTTTAGAGAAACTGACTAGTGAATCATGAAAAGAATTGAGAACATTTTCGGATAATATTTTAAAACACTTAAGAGACCCCTGAAGTTTTTAAATTTGTAAATGAATAAATTATCTGAATTATTGCTAATCCATATTATTTTTCAAAATTTCGATAAAAAAAAACGCACAAACAATAAAAAATGACACAAATCACAAACAAACTCTATAATTGAGAAACATTTATTAATTTTTTGTTCAAGTGAAGGCAAATAATAGAAAATATGTAAAGAAATCAGCATTTTTTATGCTTAAAGCCTAAAAGTGAAAACTCTTTTAAAAGTAAAAGTTTAATGACAAAGTCAAATCCCTATTGTGTCCAATATGCTCAATTAATTCTCATTATAAATATATAAAAAAAAATCATGGAAGGTTTATTAATGATCGCTATAACGAAATAAAAAAGAAACATCTTCTTTGTTTTAACCGTTTCGAGTCTTATAAACTTCGGAATATAAAAATCAAAAGATTTACCAAATATGAGAAAAGAAAAATCTGCACTAGAAACACCACACACTCACATGCAGGGACGGCGGAGCCAAAACACTGACTTCGAAACAAAGCTTCACTGACTTCGAAACAAAGCTTCACTGGTGAAGTTCTAGTTCACTTACGATGACTAACCACTGTCTCTCGCCTTTTGTTGCACCCAAGTACGTTATACTCTCAACAATGAAAGTACAAATAAAAGGAAAAAAAAACGGAAGTTTATTTTCTTTTCGCTCCCTATTGGATTAATTCTTACAAATCTTTCTTTGCGAATGAAGTTGCTGACTTTGTTAGGAATAAAGAAAAAAATTTGTTAACGCACACACTTCTGGGATTATCATGTCTACTTTAACAGTTAAAAGAATGATATCCACTACAATTTCTAATTCTAATAAAGAATTCAGAAAATGCATCGAATTTCTAATAGTTCGAAAAATTACAGATTTAACTCCTTCAAAACAAATAGATATATGAAAATAAGATTTACATTACGCTGATCCTGAATTTAATGAGCCAGGAAAAACATTGATTGTTTAATTGGAGATAAATATTTATAATGAATTAAAATCAAAATAAATTAAATTTAAAACTGAAAATATTATTTTTTGGAAAACAGTTTTCAATTAAATAATAGTAAGTTCTATAAATAAAATAGAAATTCCAAATAATGTTATTCATAATGCAATGTTATTTAGCAAAAAAGGATCACGATGCTTTGAAATGTGATTTAGAAAGAGTTTGGGATTTGGATATAAGAGATGATCCAGAACTCGATTCTCAAGAGGAAGCTTTACACAAATTTATATAACCATTACTTATAAAGGTAATCGCTATGGAAGTGTGCTTACCCTGAACTTATAACACATTTAATTTAAATGATAACTATACTGCTGCTGAAATGAGATTTAAAGATATTTTAACACGACTTAATAAAAGCCCTCACTTTACATGAAGAATATATATAATGAAGTGATAGAAATTTATTTGAAAGCAGGTGTTATTGTAAGGGTTCCTCCCAAAAAATCCTGTTCAGATAAACACGCATTTTATCTTCCCTATCAACCTCTTTTCAAAAAAAAAAAAAAAAAAAAAAAAAAAAAAAAAAAAAAAAAAAAACTTACCAAAGTACGCATAGTCTTTGATTATCTTATGATCATGATAACATATATTTAAAAGGATTGTTTTGTTATCGAGACCAAATCTTAATCCAAATTTAACGGAACAACTAATCACATTTCACTTCAATAAAGTAGTGTTCACAGCCAATATCGAAAAGGAAGTTTTGTAAATGAATGTTTTGTTGAAATTTGCAGATTTATGCGTATTTTTTATGGAGTTAACCTCTTCCTGTTATTGACCCCGGAAAAGCATGATATTAAAAGATATCGTGAATATCCCACCACTATTCATTTATTGGACTCAATTTTTTTTTACATGTATGATTTGATTACTGGAACAAATAACGTTGAAGAAGCCTTCCGAATTTCTCATAACGCAAAGGAAATAATGCAAGAAGAAAGTATGAAGCTAAGATAATGGAATTCTAACGAATAAAGATTAATGGACAGATGGAAGAAAGAATATTTTGGTAGTCACCAATCAGTTTATTCTTACGAATTCAGAACCAATTTAGTAAGGAAAGATATTAGGTATAAAATACGGCAGAGGATTGCCTGACAATGGAAGAAAAAAATCTAATAGAATTCCTCATAGCCAAAAATAACACCAAAGGATCCATCTTACAAGCTGCTGTTCTATCGAGAACGGGACTTTTAACTCCATTCATCATTAGAATTAACCCTTTGATGGCTATGAACGAGTTCAGCTCGCAATCGAATCGAGCTTCATAATGCGCGCAAACGAGTTCCGCTCGGGAGCAAGATTTTGACCGAAATGGTTAGTAACGAACACTACTCGCGTAGTGAAATTTTTCCCCAATGCGCGTTGACGAGCTGACTTAATAACGTTCGCCATTATTATTCTGCACTGATTGTGTTTCAAACGAATGCTACTCGCGAAATTTAGTTAGTTCTACTGTCTACAGATGGCAGTACGAATTCCATGAATTTCTTTGCATAATGAAGGTGGATTTTTTTTTTTGACCTTGTTCATTTTGTACGTATTTTGGCGCGGTTTTTAGGGTGTTTGTACAGTAAAATGGCTCAACAGCGAAAGTTAGATAGTTATAATGATGATTACGATACAGAAAGCTTATCAAGTTTTGAATCTGATGAAGCCTCACACACAAAAATATTTTTAGGTAATTACTGTATTTATACTGTGCTTCATAAAGTTTTACATTAGTTGTATTTATTTAGTCCTTTCAATATAATGTTTGTCTTATATTTATAATTAACTATTATTATTTATATAATTGGTTATAATCATTTATAATTTACTGTTTAATAATTATTTTAAAGTACGTAAAA
>JAPDSC010058768.1:0-43902 GCA_026290005.1 Latrodectus geometricus
ATATACGCACATCTGTGTGTGTATGAATGTATATATGTGCGTGTGTAACAAAATATTAAAAAAATTAATGCTATTTCTCCTTAATAAATTTTTCCCTCTTGAATTATGTAATTTATACTTAAAATTTTTAAACATAGTTTCTATTATAGCTTTTGAGACTGATTTATTAATACCAAGAAGGGAAAACATGTTCATAAGTATGGTAGTAATTCTACTTTTAAAATAATACATGGCACTTTTTTACTGCAAACAATGCCATTAACAAATATTTGAAAGAAAAAGTTATCATAACGGATGATTAAAATATTGAAGAAACATTGAACCGATTTTATTAAGAATTTGACATTAAGAATAATAAAGAAAGAATATTCAAATTGGGAAACGAAATTGTCAAGAATGAATGAAATACGAGGATGACATTTACAAAATTACATTAATTTAAATGGTAAAAGGAAAAAATGGAAAGTTTCGCACTATATTAAAAATCTGATTTATTAAATTTATCTTTTTACTTTTACGAATTATCAAACGTCAAAATATGTATTATGCATTTAATGGGCATTGCAATTAATATTATATGTACTTAATATGTAATAAAATAAAACAGGCACATTTGTGTTTAAAAATATCATGTAATTTTCTACAAAATAATTAAAAATAAATACTATTATAACATGAAATATGATATCACATTAAATATATTTTCTTTGTAACGTTTTTAGTTGTTGGCAGAATAAAGTAAAATGTCTAACTTTTTATTGTGTTATAATTTTCAATCATACTCTATTTATTACAAACTTTATTATTTTAGATTATAGTTTTCTAGATTTTGAGATTAAATACAAGTTTTGTATGAAAAGTAGCTTACATGACTATATCAAAAATATTAAATAAGCAATGTTGACAAGTACAACGCGGCTGATAGTTAAAATAATTAAATTGAGTATAATAGTTAAAATAATAAAGACACAGTTTCAATAGAAAATTGTGTTGAAATTACAGTTACAATTTAGTTTTCTCCCTCTTAGTAGATTAATTTATATAATTTATTCCCTGGTCTAAGGTCATTTTTTGTAAACAATGGAGAAACTGGTAAAGTTTGAAGTAAATCTCCCTAGAATTGTTGAAACCACTAATGATTTGCTCGCTTGGCAGAAATTTATTGGAGAAAAATAAACTAAAACAATCTTCATACAGAAGAATGGTGCAGCAGAAGAACAGAAGACAGTTGTTCAAAATATAGTGAAAATAATTTCGCTTACAGATTCATAAAGGAAAAAAAGAAGTCTGAAGAATCAGATACATATTAAGATATTGTTTCACAAGCAAATATATATAAAACTTTCTATCATTTCCGCAGTTGTTCAACTAATTATTTGAAATTGGAACTTTTTCAATAAACATCCTAATGGCTTGTAATGTAGCTTATACTTATCCACAATATATGATGATTTCTTTGGGAAATCAAAAGCAAACGTAGAACAGATGATAGAGTGATCGAAAAGAATATTATTATGTTTTATCTTATGTGTTTATCCTTATATTGCATGAGGGAACTACACTTTTACCGCATCTACAGAGTACATGTTCCAAACTGGATTATTAAATCTATTTTTAATAAAATTATTGTATTATCGCTATAAAACAGTATCCATCAATTTTTACCAAAGGACATTAAAGTCGTAAGCTTTGAGGTTTTTGGAATGCAATTTATCTTATAAAATTTATTATTCTTGACTGATAAATCATAAACTTTTAAATGAACTATTGACATTTTTATGACAATTCACTAAAACTCTCTTAAAAATAATTAAATTTTATGTAAAACATGTAATTGCTTATTTAACATTATGTACTTTACAAAGAGGAAATCGAAATTCAAACACAAGTAAGACTTTATGAAAAATGTAATTTTAATCGCTTTATCGTTCGATCTGAAAAGCAAATTGAAAAGTATTCGAAATGCAGATAGATTAAAGTTTATATGTAATTTTGTTTTAAATTAGAAATAAATTGTCTTTCATAACATTTTAAGGAATTATTATTGAGATACACGATGATATAAATTTAATTTAAAAATAGTTTTGAAAAGTGTGAGATATTTTCTAAAATACTATGAAGCAACTTATAATTAACAATTAAATCTTTTTTGTTAGCTTATGATAAAATAAATGTCTTTTCACTTGGACTTTCAACAACTAAAGAAACCAACAGGAACTTAATATATATATATATATATATATATATATATATATAGAGTGAAATTATCTGTGGCTCTAAATAGTTCTTTAGTTTTGTGCCAAAAACTTTGACAATATACGAACCCTAACAACATAGAAAATGTTTCTATTTCTGGAATTTTTTAATCCTTTTACAAAAAACTAAAGATAAAAACAAGTTTCAGAGCTTCTTGTTTCGATACAATCTACCACAATAAAAGAAAGTGTTTTTCACAAGAACTATAGCTGTCTCTCGTTATTACTTTTTCTGAAGTCACTATATAAGAAAACAAATTCTTAAGGATTCTGTTTCAAAGTATTCCAAGAAATCTTCAATTGCGTTAAATAATCTGTTATTTTGTAATTAATCGAAACAGAACCTTCAGCATTAAATTGAGTGAGTTATTTCTTGAAAGAACCCCAGTTATTGCACTAAATTAAAAAGTATGCATGCTGAAATTCCATTAAGGAAACCAATTTGTTTTAATTTTACACTTAATTTCTGCTCTCTGGTCTTTCAAGGCGGTATTACAGCAAAAATTAATCACTTGATAGATATGATGACTCACTTTTTAAACAAATTAGGGTTATATCTGGGAGAGATAGAAAGAAAACCCTTTTTAGAAGCACCTCAAAAGGGTTGTTAAAAATATTTTATGAAATTAGCAACAGACTAGTTTGATTAGAAATATATTTGCTTAAAATAACACTCCACGAACCATGTTATAAATTAGCTGTTTTAAAGATCGGATGATCTATATCTCTTTCTTTTACGCATTTTTTTTGATTTCTTCTTGTTAAATTTTATTAAGTTTCAAATAATTTAAAGAACGTAACATATGTTCTCTTCAGCAATAACAAATTAACATTTAAATAATATAATTTTTCTTACATTTGAAGTATGAATTTATCTGTATATCATAGATTTTAAAAAGTAAAATGGTTTATAAAATAATTTGTTTATTAAATTAATAATGCAATCTTACAGGACACTGTTTATAATTTTTTGAGAAACACATAATAGATATTGATTGCATGTTTTCCTACTAAAACTTAGTTAAAATAAGAAATTGAAGAATGTACTTAAAATGTTATTCATAAAACACAAATTTTGTTATATTTGAAATGAAATATTAATAGAAAATAGTCGAGTTTCAAATTTAATTTTAAAGAAAGAAAATTAAAACATTTATCTTTATTTACAAGAAATGATTCATAGTTCAAGCAGTTTTGCATTATGATTCGGAAGAATTAATATAATTGTCATTGATTTTGAAATATACAAATAGATAAATATTAAATGAAAGAATGCAGATTGTAAAAAATGCATTTAATCCTACATTATTGAGAAGCTAAAATAATTTTTCCTGCTTAGTTTCATTCTTAACAATATTAGATAATTATTTTATATACATAAGGACAAACTTCAGAAATAATTTCTTAATAAAATACCACATATTCTTCATAAATATAGTAATATACAATTTTTTAAAAATCTACTTTCATCTTTTTATTAAAACTTTCTTTTTAAATTTTTTTAATTTCATTTATTTTAAAAATCTTATCTTATTTCATTAAAAGAATTTTCCTAAAAAGGTTTCATGAACAATTGCAGCAATCTATAAAATTTATCAGTAAAAAATAATCCCAAACTACTCTTTCTTTGATAATAGCATGACAAATAAATAAGAACAACGTGATAATATTCATTATTTTTTGACTTACTGTGACGAATTTGTTTCTATAGTTACAATGATCCAACGTGCATTCATAACGAGTTTTTCTAAATGAATTACATTTTCATTAAAAAATGTATATCAATTATATGCATAATTTGATGATAATATGGTATAATATGAATGATAAGATAAAATGTAGAATAAATTTGAAGTATATTTTATGCATAATAGATTAACATACATAATCGATACAATATTATTTTATTTAACTTTTATTTAGTATAAGTTTGTATTCAAATGTTTTTTTAGGTGAACATGTCTTTTAAGTAAAGATTCAAAATCCCTGTAATTTTCTTTTGAACATTATTATATTTTCAGGACTTTTCCATTTTTAAAAATACCATCATTAATAGCCTACAAATTATTTTTTATGGTTTTTAGTAAGTTGATTCTTTTTCTATGAAATATCCCATTAAGTTATTTATATTTAGAAAATGATTTTGAAATTTCATGAATAGTTCATGCAAAATTTATTTGCATATGTATGAAATGGAATAATTTGTTAGATTTTTGCAAACTTTTCCTTCCAAAAACGTATATTTAAAAATATTTTCTATCTTATTTTCAAATTATTTAAGAGAAATATAATCTGTTATTCAAAAGTGTTTCGTAAATTTTTAATTAGACTAGATTTATCTACACGTAAATATTTTAAGAAAGTTATATTTTTGAAGAATGGTAGTGAAATATAGCAATAATTGTGTTATGAGAAGCACATGTGTGATAAGCATTCATCAGAAGTTTATGTTCATCTAAATATTTAATGTTTGGTGAAGTAAAAATAGTTATCATAGTTCCCTATATATTTTCATATGGTTCATAGTTATATCATCTTTTTCCTAGAAAAAAGAACATAACTAACGACAAAAGACGCAGTTAATATCATGTATGTCATTTAGGAGCAAGTTTTATTTCGCATCCTTTCCATTTACAAATTGGAAAACATAGATTACATTTATGTTTTTGAGTATTTTAAATATTTCTCTTTCTTCTAACAAATCGTATCATTGTTGCTATGACAACCAATAAATTTAAAAGAAATATAATAAAAATGCATTTTCCAATTGTTTGAAGATAATTGCAACTTTCACATCTACTGGCGTGCTTGAGAAGAAATGCTGTTTCTCGCTTCTTATTCTAAATGTCAGCCTTTTATTCTTCGCTTTTCTGAAAAAAAATGGAAACTTAATGGTTTTTTTTTTTACCATCGTTATTTTCTATAGCATTTTTGCGATTTTCGGTACATTTTAGTTTGTTTGCACTAAAGGTATGTATCATTATTCGAAAAAAAAAATTCCTTTCAGTGAAATGCGCCTTTTTGAATAAATAAATAAGCAAAGAAATAACACTGATGGGCTTATGTGTGTATAAGAAAATTCTTTTAAGACAGACACCTATGAGTTTTGCTTACCTCCGACCTTTTAGAATGCGAGTAAAGCGAACGGGAGAATTTTACCTGTGACGTCATTTTTCATCGACCTGGAATTCGTTCTACTCCAATCCAGTCACAGAGGAATGCGTGACAGTTGAGAAACAATTGTAGTTTAAATGTTCGATATGCCCTGGAGATTGCAATTAGGTATTATCAAATATATTACGGACTACAAGTGTGTCATGACCGATTCCCATTCACTTTCAAAATTGCAATTACGCAAATTTGAACAGCATATTTCAATAGAAATATTTTGATGTACCAATCTTGCACCAGATTGATCTTCTTAAAACAATATATTATTTAATCTGCTTCTTATTAGAAAATAATAAATAAGTTTATCTTTTACTTATTTAGCTTAAAATAATCGTATATTCATTCATTTTGCTAATTTATATTTTAATTTTCTTTCCTTTATTATTATACTATTTTTTGTTTACCTATAAATATATGTAGTTAAAATAACCATATTAAACTAATCATAATATAAAGTGATTATTGTTCTTATCAGCATTAAAGTTATAAAGCATTAGCAAATGATAAGTTATTAAATCATGTTATTGAATTGAACATTGAAAATCAAGATATATATATAACTTTAAAAAAGTAATAAATTAACCATTTAATTAGTTATTATAAAGCGCCAAATAAGATGACATATTTATATATGTTTAATTATAATTATTTAATACAAGATAGGAATTTATTTTAGAAAATAAAGTTAAAGAAAACTAATGTTTCTGTAAGAGTTAAGAGAAAATTGATTTTCGAATTTTGGGAATTAATTTAATTGTTAGGTAAGATAGAATCCAATAAATGGAAAAAATAATTACTTCAGTGTGTAAAAGTTATTTTCATTAAATAATTCCATGAAAATTTGTTTTGTATCTTTTATACCTATAATAAATGTTACCAAAAAATTTTAAAAGCAATGTTGATAATTTTGTAAATCTGATTTTTTAATTAGCATCACAAACCTCGTTTAAAATTGTCATATTTTCAATATTAGAGTATTTCACAAACAAATCTTGTTTTATCATTTTTTAAGCATTTATGAATTGATTTTTATGCACACATTATGATAAAAATATTTTGCTCGTTATTATAGTTCTGCAGAATTATTTAGCTAATCCCTTAAAAGTTTAAGTTTGGGATGAAAATAAAAATATGTACCTTATGTTTTCTTCACTTATGTTTTAAGGACATGTAAGTTTTATGGCTAGACCTTTCAAAAAAATTTATGATAGTCAATATTTTAAAATGATTAGCACTTTATGCAAACATAACAATACAGTTTACACTTCAAAGAAAATTTCAATAAAATATGTGTATTTCAATTGAAACAAGGAAACTTTTAAAAAAAATCAGTCTATTTATAGATAATAACATTATTTACACAGTGATAACTGATATTTTACTTCAGTTAAAATTTGTTAAATTGAAGCATCTTGTTGAAATTTCATTTATTTAGGACTCATTCTAATATTATAAATATTAAATACAATTTATAAATATTTATTTTCGATTATATTTTTTATAAAATTCTGTAAAGTTACTAAGGAATTAGACGAAAAAAAAAGATTAGACTTAAAATAATTATATTATCGATGAATGCAATTTTTATCTAATCTGTGAATAGCAATTTTTTTTCCAACAAAATCATACAATTTAAGGATTATCCTATAATAGAATGTTTCTTTTGAAATGATGTTGGGTATTCATTTTAAGTTTAAAATATGATAACGTATCTATAATATATGTAAGAAATAATCTTGTATTATTTGATTTTCGATTGCCAAAGAAAAATAAAATAATAATTTTAGCGATAAACAATAAGTAAGAAAAGTAACAATATAGAAATGGCAAAACAATTCCTAATTATGTTTAAGTAATTTTCTCCGATATTCATAATTGTTTACCTGTTACTTTTAAAAATTGTGCATTTTAGAGAACTTCAAATTACATACATTTATTTCTGATTTACTTTTTAAGCAATATCGTTATTGTATACATTCAAGAAAGGCAACAATATGATAATTTTATTTATCAATTAGAAAAAAAAATCTGTTTTGTTGGTAAAATACATTTGATAAAAATCTGCAGAGAATTTGTCAAAAGACTCTAAGAAGTAATTGTGCTTGTTTAATTAGATGTAATTATACTTGTTTATCACTTGTTGATAAATTTAATTAAATAAAATAGTTTAGGATGTGTATATAAGCTCTAATTTAATAAAACAATTTAACTCATAGAAAAGCCATTCATGTAAATAGAAACATGCACATGTCGGTAATGCTAAAATCAGTTTTTGTGACTTCTATGAATCTTATTTTATTTTGTATGTAGGATTGTTGCATTTTATTTCATTTTGTATGTAGGAATTAACTAAATTTTTGTTAGAGGTTTAAATGGTTAATTGTTCAAGGCGGTAAAACTTGTGTATGGAAACTTGATTTAGTTTAGAAGTAAAACAAAGTCTAAAAAGCCCAAAGGATTACAAATGGAAATAACTTCAAATGAAGTTGATGCCTATCTATTTGCTGAAAATAACGTTTAAAGCACTATCCAACATCATAGACTCCAACTAATTTAATTTAGAGGTATGAAAGATGTTAATGTTAAATAATCTGTTGTTTTTTACTCCACTACTCGAAATTATACTTTTCAACATTACAAGTGATGGAAGTAAAGGCACAAAATAAAATAGTTGTCTCGTGTGTTTGCCCCGAAACAAGGTCTATATGATTTAGAAGCAAAGATCAAGCGGAAAACCCTACAGAATGGAAATGCCACACCGAAAGGCATGATTTTACATGGACATGACATATTTAATGTGCCCTAACCACCATTAGCAAACACGACGGATCGTTGACTAGGTTTTTTTTCTTCGGGATTCGAACTCACTAAATTTCAATAACGAGAACGAATACTCTAACCAACCAAGTCACAGCGACCTCATGTTAAAAATCTTAAAAAAGAGCCTTATTTGAATGTTTCGTGATATAAACTTCTCTTGATATATAACAAAATATAAAACTCTTAGTTTAAAACAAATAAAAATTAGAATTATATCTAATAATTCTCAAGAATGCATTTAAGAAATTTTGAACATCTTTAGTAATTTAAATTTTGTGATTGTGTAATACATCATATAATTCCAAACATAATGAATATCCAAATTTCCGCTTTTTTGGAAATTAACTAGATTTTTGTAATAATAATTAGCTTTTTGAAAACATTTGACTTTCGGAATTTTTTTCAAAAATTTTGGAAATTTTTTTTCACGTTTTTACTTTAATAATAGTAACAAACGTAACTTTTCTTTTGTTTGATACTATTAATGTATTCCATAACTAATATTATTTCTAAGAAATAGTTAAATACGTTTTTTCAAAACTGTTCGACGTCAATACAGGCAAATTCTTTACTAAATAAAATGCAATAATAAAATTAAAATCTTTTGAAAAGAAATAGCTTATAATAGTTTTGATTTAAAATCATCGCATCTTAACAAAAGAACTTTTCATAACCGAACTTAAATTTCACGTCGTTTTTTAATTAAAATTATTGAAATGATACTTGATTTTATTTTACTTAAGTTTCCACAGTTCAAAAGAATTTACTATAAATGTTATATGTGAAGATTGTTACTCAGATAAAACTTTACAAGGAATTTAATTAATTTTTTTAAATGCCATGTTAAGCAGAAGGAAAGAATTTACTGTACATTCTCTGCATTTTGTTTTAATCTTATAACATTTCTTAGTAATAAGTTTTTATAACTAAACAAATAAGATAGTGAAAAGCAAGAATCGTTTTTTTACATATTTTTGTAAGCTGAAGCTTTTAATGTATTAGCATATACAATTAAAATTCTAAATTTTTTCATAAAAAATTTAAACCACTTTTAAAATTCTGTTATTGCTTATTTATATGTAACAATAATATCTTCTATCAGACTGAGATGCATTTTGATAGCTATTTTAGTATACGTACAATTGTCTCTTACTATTTTTATAAATCAAATATAACATTTAAATTTCTCACTAAACAAATTTAAATAAATTTTTATTCAAATCAAATTCAATGCCGTATTTGTCAGGTTGAAATTTATTGCATACCAAACCATTGGTAGCATTGTACGAATAAACTGAAATTAATTCGTTCTTAAGAATATAAAATGAATTGTTATTGGTGATATAAAACTTAGAGAAGCCATTCCTGCCCATCAGAGATTGGGCGAATGAAGTCAGAAAGAGAATCTTCCATTTTTGAACAGAGCACTTACTTACACGGGGGTGGAAGTCTGACTGTCACTCATAGATGGCATCTGCGTGTGGGTCTTCCAATTTAGAGATGAGAAGCCAGAAAAGACCCAAGACCTGGTTCCTAACACCTCTAAAGGTACTAATTTGGAATGAGAACATGGATGACATTGTGATTACGACATATTTTACATGCCCCAATCTTCTTTATAAAATAAGTAAGTCTCTAATAAAAGTTTTCGTTAACTTAAACTCGCTTATATTCAAGATAAGAAAAAAATTATTATCAAAGAAGAAATAATTCAAACTGAAATTATTAATTTGAAAATGTTCCATAAGTAATTTCTATGTGCTTATAAAATTAATTAATACTATCATTTTGAAGCCTAGTAAAATAATATCATGTCTTTTACTACAGTTGTTACATTAAATCATGTTCTTTTTCTGAGAAATAGTATTTTTTTATCTAGAAACATTTTCAATGAAAACTGCATATATTTGGTGTAAATTTAATTTTAAAATTATTTCTTATTAGTTAGTATATAGTATATTAACTTACTTTTCTAATGTTTATGTGAATGATTATTTATTTTTGGAGTATAATTATGATCAAATAGCCTAAATAGTTAAGTAAAAATAAAGAATGTGCGCTAACTGTACCCAGAACATTTTTTATTGTTTTTAAAAACATCATTTAAAAATTTATGATTTGTAGTTAATCCTTTCCATGTAAGGAAAGAAATTAGTTTTGAAATCAACTAGTTTACTATATATGTTCAAAAGAATGGCCGCCAGTTACGTTACAACTATCATAACTTAGGCACATATATTATTGTATATTACAAATTTGTTATTAAAACTATAAACCAAATCACATATAATTCCAGAGGCAACAAGCAATAAAAACACTCGATTTTACTCAGATAAAAATTAGTATTATACACTATACTTCTTAATGCACATTTTAAACTCTAAAAACTCTGCATTATCTTCTAGTATCAAGTCTAGAAATATAAGCCGTCTCATTACTACATCTGATGAAGACGGTTTTAAGTTCAGTAATACAGATAATTCTTGAACGGAATTCGATACATATACACACACATGCTTTGAAAAACTACTCTATTTTCTCTCGGAAAAACACAAGCAAACAGCATAAACGATTGCAGTGATCCTTTAAACCATCTGTAAGACGAAAATAATGATCCTTTATAAAATTTTAATTGAATGTTATATAATTTTTTATGTATGCAGTTTTAATTTCACCACTAGAGCAAAAACAAATGTCATTAAACTTGTTTCAAACTCTAATCGAAAAGAACTGTAATAATTAGTGTCACTGCACATTTTTATTCAATGCAATATTCATTCTATTACTGATTGTAACAATGCAATGGTAATGCAAATATTGAATCAAATGATTCAAGCGGAAATAGCTGAGAAAAATTATTTGAACTGCCATGTTTGATCATTACATTTCAAGTTATTCAGTGGAATGAAAGAACAATTATATGTTGGCATTGTGTGTGTAACAGGGATATCTGCGACACCGTAATTATATCGAAATTTACACAGTTTTTAATATAACAATGAACATTTATATGAATAGTTTAACACTGATGGCAACAATGTGGAATATCTAAAATCTGTTAAAATATCTAAAATTTGTCCATGCTTTGGTTATTTTTGAGTCTAACCACAAATATTTAAGTTTGAAATGATGCTATGGGGAGTGAAGTTGGAATCCAAAGGATGTGGAACTATATTTTTGGATTAACTGCACTTCTTTAACATCGCGAAAGTGTTTATCTGTATCTAAGGGACAAAATATTTTCTTATAAATTGCAACATTGGTCTTAGATTTAATATGTTTTAGATAATGTGACAGTTTATTCTCACATTCTACTAGTACTTATTTACAAATTATCGTTACTACATTTCACATATTATGCAAAATATATTTTTAGCATGACGATTTGTGTAAATTCCTTCACATGTTTTTTTTTCACGGATCATACACCTTAATCAATGACTGAAGATAAATTAGTCTTCTAAAAATTCCATTTTTACTTTTTTCTTATTTGAAGAGTTTGATATTTTATATTTTTGTTTCGAAACAACAATATGAATTCATACATTATTAATTGATTTATTTTTTTGGAGGACACCAGGGCATTTATCAGTTTCAATCATCAGTCAAGGGAATACGTTTAAATATACAAACATTAAAATATAATGCACATTCATTACTCCAATTTTTAAATTTCAATATAAGTATTTTTTGAAAATTGTTTTCATTAGCAGTTGCTAAAACAGAAATTCCAGTTTTGCATATATCCTAGAAGTACTTCTATTAAAGATATTTTTCGATAAAATATTTAAACATATTTGAGGTTAAAAACAAAGGGTTTGATACTAAATATGACTTTGAGTACAATTTTCTTCAATTAGATTTATAAAAGCATCAAGTAATGCTTATTGACCATAATTCATACTGAAAAATTCGCTAGTCGGAAAATTTAGGAAAATAAGCAGTGGAATGATATTCTTAACCTTGCATTGGGTATGAAATTTTTATGTGTTAGGTAAAACCTCAAAATTTTTGTGTAAATGTTATTTTTGATCGTAAGTTATGCTCGTCCAAAACGTTTTATTTTCCATCCTATTAGGTTTTTATTTTTTATCTCTTACTTTTCAATTCTTTCCTTGTCCCCATCATTTTTGGAAGCAACTAACATATATCAGTATATTCTTGCAAATAGTTCTATTTTAATTTTGATTTTGATTTTATTTATCCGGAGTGTGTGGCTGGTGTTTTCTGAACATTCGAAAATTCTTATAGTTAACGTATTCCCTTATACCACAACTAGATCCTTATTTTAACATTTATATAATTTTAACATTTATATATTATTATAATTTAATTGCTTTTTTTATTTCTTAAAACTATATTTGGGTAAACCCTAAAATTCTAAGCATTTACCACTGACTACTGAAATTTCTTTATCCTCATTGTTCGTTGAGAAATGTTTTCATTTTTCTCCATGAACAATCCTTTCACACAGGAATGTCAATAGTCTTGATTTTGGCCACATAGCATCTTCGGAATTTTTCTTGAAAGATTTATCGCAAACAATGATCAGAACTGTTACTAAAATTATGCTGAGTCTTTCGAATTTATTGGAAGGAAAAAAATTTCATCATTAAGAACAATGGTTTTTTTGCACATTTGCTTCTACCAAAATGTCATATTCCATTTGCCATTCTTAATTTAATGCCTTGATTTACTTTTAAAACTTTAGAAAAGCATTTTTAAATTCCAGGTTGTACGATTTACTGTAAATAATAATGTAAGCAGCAAATCATTCATGGTTATTATTCCTTTTGTGATAGGCGCTTAGAAAATAGCTATTGCTTCCAATTAACAGATTTTTTAATGAATTTTTATCATTAGTGAAAAATAGTAATTTTTGAATGACTTATGTCATTTTTAATGTTATGATATTCAATTTCAAATGAATATGTTTATAAATATTTTATTGCCAAGTTTAGTATATATAGCAATTCAATAAATTTTGTCTGAAATACATGTTAACTTGAATACACCTTGCTTTCAAATTTTGAAATTCAATAATAAGCAAGACATGTTTACATTCAAAATATTTTAGTAAAATAGTAAATATAAATGAAAAAATGAAATTAATTAAGGATAGGAATACTTAACCAAAATCAAGCTTCAAAAGTAAGTTATGGCTTAGTTTAGTTTATGACAAATTTTTCTAGCTTTTCTTATTTGCGAGAACCACATTCACAGAGAGTCGATTTCTGAATGCGAACCACATGAAAGGGACATCATTGCAACACAAAGAAGAATCATCTCTTTAAGCCTTACATCGCACCAACAAAGAGTGCTTAGCACTGCAAATTATTAACACGCAAATCACATCTCTTAACGAAAATTTTCCTCTGTTTCAGACAAAGTATTTAGCGTCTTCTAAAAGCTACAAAATATGCTTTACATATTTTCTCACAAAACTGCTGTGGCTGTAGAAAAACAGTAAATATTTGCGAACAAATCACTCACATAAGTTGTACATTAATTATGCCATATAATAATACAGATGCATAAATATATTTCAGTATTTAGATGGAAAGAATTAATTCATACTATTCACTTATAATATTTGTTGTTTATAATTATTCATTCATTTCAGACTGAAAAAATAAATATATCTTGAGTTCCATTAATTATAAGATATAAATAGTGTAGGGATTTTATAAGATTTAGTGTTAAATAAAAGTAATGTTAAATTCTAAATCCTTTTTGCTTGTGTTTTACTTGGACACAAAAGGGCAATGAAAGATTTGATATTTTGAAACTAAGAAAGGTTTTAATCTCTTTAAATCAAATAGCAATATCATAATATTAAAAACTAATAAGCTAAACAAATATTATTTATGTTCACGACATTGTATAAAATATATGTTTTTAAAAGGTTACTTTGAAGCAGAAATTAAAAAAAAATGTTTTTAAATTAAGAATATTATATTACATTCCTATTTCTTATTTCAATTTTATGTGTTTGAGCTTAATATTTAATTGCTATTTAAATAAAAAGATATTCTTATTATTCAGAAAACACTTATTGTAAGTAACTTTGAAGGTGATTCCTGCAATGTTCATTAACATATTACATATAAAATGTTACATTTTTATTTTGAAAAATGACATAGATGAATGAGGAATTAAAACAAGCTATCCAAATCCTATAAATAGCTCTAAAAACAACTTGTGCAATGATCATTTAATTTTTAAGCATTCTCTCATTCAATTGAGACAGATAAAGTAACAGGATTACATACTTTTTATAAATTCATTTTTATTGTAAGTGTATCTATGAAACAGACAATGAATAATCAATGAATATGTGTGTTAAAATTTTCTACAAAATAATTAATTCTACGTATTCGTTTTAAATGAGAACAGAACTGAATGAATTATAATATTTTATATTAAAATTTTAGTCACTTAAAATTTTTACCCAGTATTATTTCGAATTTATGAAACGACATACCCAATTATATAGCGTTAATACACTGAAACGTATAATTTGAAGGCAAAAAATGCAATATATTTTAATCATATTATACATTTACTACAATTTCATATGTTACGATTACTACAATATTAACATTGAATATATTAAAAAAATAGAACATGTATTAAGTATAAAAACGAAAAAATATAATAAATTAAAAATGGTACAAATAAGGTAACCCTCAATCTGAGCGTTCGTATAATTTTAAGAGTTACTTTGCTTGGATAAAAAAATAATGAATGTCTAAACCAGATGTTTTGTAGTTTTAATAATTTACTTCAAAAATTGTAAATTACGGAATTTGAGCTACAGAAGAAGTTACCTATTTTATTTATTTGTTGAATAAGCATGAATTTCTAATTTAAAAAGATAACTGTGGCTTAGTATTATCACAAATGGATCTCATTACGTTTGTGAATATGTATTGAATCTCAGGAAATTTTAAATTCTTTGAAAATATCTCAACATGTCTAATAAGTAAATAGTGTTCTGTTACATATAAAATTAGAAAGTGAAACAGTTGTGATTTAGGACAGTTGTGATTAGTTTCTTAAGGAAAACATGAATTGTGAATGTTTTTAATTTCTTTCATTTATCATGATTCTTGTAATAAAAAGATGTTTATTTTAAGTACAATGATCAAAAGCATATATATGTGCTTACATATTAATACATATGTATAATAAAAATGATATACTATGTTTGTTTATAAGTCTAAAACCTACATAATTTTAGCCCCATCTAAGTAAAAAAAAAAAAAAAAATTGTAATAATGCCATAATTTTTTTTATTTACAATAAAGAAAAATATTTTTTTAAAGTTTTTCATGCTAAACATTAAAAAGATTAAATTACATAATCAAATATCTACACATTATTGTTTGTAAAAAAATTAATGCTTTAAATAAAAAATCAACATTTAAAAATAATTATTGAATAAAATGGAATCACTTATATTTAAAAATGAGTAATTTCTATATTTTTAAGATATATAAATTTGAACTTAAAAACGAATTAACACGATTTCACGATAGAAAAAAATCAAAAGGTTGATTTAATGATCGAAATAAAGATAAAAAATATTTTAAAAATTCTATATATTCAAAATAAAATAATATTTTTAATATATTCCAGATAAAGATAAAAAACGTATATTTTCCTCCTCATTTCAGCAAGCTTATTTCAATATATTCAAAAATAGGAAATGAATTTATTAATTGAAGAAAAACATCAAAATATAAAATAATTTACATGAAAAAAACTAGAAAATACTAAAACATCTACATTGTTAAATCCACATTGTAAAACATATCAAAACATAAATACAAAATGTACGTGTAAATAAGTGAAGAAAAAGAAAAAAACAAATAGCTCAACTCCCGGTAGAAGAACTTCATGATTTTCAGAAAATGATAAATCAAAAGTAAGCAAATAAATTTCATAAAATATTTATTTCATTTCATTTCACCAGAAAGTTTGCTTTCTGAAATCAAAATTTTCTTGCAGCGAAGCAAAGAAAAATGTAATAAAATATATTAAAGGCTTGAATTTTTGGAAATGAATAGGATGTATATTTTTTTGCGCAAAAGTTTTAAAACAAACCCGGCTAAATAATTGCTTGTATTTTTTCTTTTTGTCTCAGATCTCTAGTTTTCTTATAAAGAAGTAAGAAAAATAAAAAAAAAGTATTTATAAAGAATCTGCCTTAAAATATTTTTAGTATTTCATATACTCTAATAATTTTTTTCAGTATTTTTAATTATTTTAATATAAATTTAGAAATATACCTATGAAAATATTTATCAAATAAGGGTTTAAAATGATTATACTTTTCATTCTTAATTAAATTGTGAATTAATTAAATTGAATGATGTGAATATTCCAAACAAAACTAGGTGCTCTCATTTCCATCTGACTTATCAAGTAATTAATTATTAAAAAGTTAATGATTCAAGGGTGTTTTATTAACAATATTATTTTAAAAACTTAATAATGAAAACAATTAGAAACACATGATAGTTTAAATAAAAAATGTGTATATTAAGCTTTTTGGGTAGTGTTTCTTAAAGGTAAAGACAATTGCAATAATCATGTTTAACTGATGATTAGGTTACAGAAAATACATTGCCCTGTGTGTGTGTGTGTGACATGCAATCAAAGAGACAGAGAAATTCATCAGGAACTATGTATTGTTAAACTTTGCAGTTCACGGTAGTTACTTCATGGATCTTTCATCATCATGTAATCACAAAAAGTATCCAAGTTATCTTCGCTTATTTCATTTGTATAGAAGAAAATGCGAGCTAAATAAAAAAGAGTTGTTCCTTAAATATGAATATTTTAAATAAAATTTAGGAAAACAAAATTATTTGAACATTTTTTTTATAATTATTTCACATAAAATATTTTCCCTTCTGAAGAAAATTAATTTTAAAAATTTCAACTTTGAAAAACTGTTTGTTGGATTTTAAGCTCAATATTTGTTTACCTTATTTGTGATTTTTTACATCATTATCAATAAAATTGTTAATGAAAAAAATAATTTTCTTGTCAATTTTATGTAATATTTTTGCTTTCTTGGGAGTGAAAAATTTTAAACATGCAATACTGTCGATTTCAATACGTTAGAAAATTAATCAGCCGCTTTCGTTAATTAATTATTCATTATATTAAGAATATTAAAAAAGTTCTATTTTGGTTTCAGCAGTATATACGGCATTTTATTTGTTGTTTGAATGTTATGTTTCTTTCCGTACATTTATCAATTATATATCATTTAAATTACACAAAACATCTTATCTTTATTTACACGAAAAAATCAAAATGTTTCAGCTAAAAATTAAAAATGAATTAAATATTTTTATTTTAACGTAAATAATCTATTAAAAATAGGAATAACTTGCTATATTTCACATTAAGAGAGCTAAACCACTTTGATTCAAGTTTGTAAAACAGTATATTAAATATAAAAATGAAAAACATTTGCAGAGTTTTGCTCAAATCTAAATACATTATTTTCTTGATATGAAATTTACATTTTATAGATATTATTTATGAAATTGTAACCAAGTTAGTATTAAAAGGTTTGAATGCATTAAAAATTTAATTTTAGTGCATTTGTTTTTTAAATAGTTTGATGTATACTTTTCAGTCATTCCTACTCAACTACATTTAAATCATATGTGATTGTTTCATATTCATACTAGTGGTTCATTTTTAAAAGTAATTTAAATTAAAAATATACCTGTCTTAATAAAATATAATTTTAATTTAGAGGAATGTAAAAATAATCTATGTTTTGAATGCAATAAAATTAAGTAACTATGTTTTAAATCTTCTTAAGATAATATATTTAATATTTATGTAATAAAACTTACTTAAGATAATATATATGTGTGAACTATGATTATTAAACTATATCTGGAATATTATTTGAAATATGCATGTTTTATAGTATCATCTCGTATCAAACACCATGTCATCTATTGTACGCATTTTATGTATCTATTGCATTGCAAAAGATGCATAAAAAATTATTAAAATGACTTAGAGTGAAAGACGACAAACGATATACTTGATTTTTTGCAGGATAATGTCACTGAATATTGTAATAATAATGGCATTATATCTATACTTTTTAAAACAAATGCTGATTGAAATTGCTGAATCCATATCCTCGATACATGAATGCGATAACCGTCTGATCAAATGGAAAAGTGGAATTGATAGTAGAAAAATGTAAATTGCTGATCTATCGGACGCTGCTGCAGCTATGGCAACTACGTCACTGCAAATGAGGATGGCCTTGTTTTCTGTTAAAAGCAGATATCTAAAGGCAAACGTAAGCACAGCTATGCTTCAGACAAATGTATTTGGAAATGTTGTATTTAACCTAGAGTAGTTCGGAAGAAACGCAAACCAAAGGTAGTATGGAACACAGTTCCGAACAAACACACAATCATCAGATGTTCCCATGCATTTGTCCATGTTTGCCTCCCCGTATTTTTATTTCCTTAAATTCTCCCTTGTATCAACCATTGATCAGTTGTCTCTATATGGTATAAGTAACGGCCTTTTTTGCAGTTTATCTACTACCAGTTTTTCATGTATTTATATGCGATTATTACACAGTTGTTTATTTGGCTATGTATTCTTCAAAATTTTGAGAATCATGCCCCAGTAGTTCCTTCTAGTGTTTATAGGACAAAAGAAAAAGGAACCTTAAATAACTTTCAATATTTTCATATCATGTAAATTGCACAATAGAAATACTCCCTATGCCTTTGTTTAACAGCTACTTTAAAATTTTAATTTTTGGATCCTTTGAATAAGAAAATTTATTTGGGAAATTTAATCACACTATTTCATAAATGTGTCTTTTTTAAAGTAAGAGTGTATATAAACTTATAAATCATAATATGTATATGTAAATAACATTTTAAAAAAATTACTTTTATTCTGATAAGATTCAATGAATAAGATATCAAAGATAATAAGCTATAATCAATATATAAATATCTTAATAATTACTATTAAACCATGATTTGATTTACAAAATCAAATGTGTTCCGTTTAAATATTGCTAATACAAAAGTGATTATGTGTAGCATGATTTACTAAGAAATATGAATCGATATTTATTTAAGTTATGGAATCCACATAAATAATTGCTTAGCATTTTTCTAAAAAAATCATTTTGAAATTAAATATAAATTTCATATAAATACCGTATTTAAAAATGCTTCAAATAGATGAGCATTAATCTAAAATTAACAAATTTGAAATAACACATTGATTTATATTTATTAGACATTATTGCCAAATAAAATTTTTAAGTGTATTTCTACACTAAGACAATAAATCATTAAAAGAATCTCCTTCCATATGTTTATTTTCATAAATTAACTCAAATCTCCTTTAATCATTCAAAAAAAAATCATTCTGCAAATCACTGTGAAATACTTAAGAATTCAGGAGCTTTTTGTTAAGTTAATTGAGTGAATAATTAAATGAGAGAGTGAATTATTTTTACTGACCAAATAATGGTCTATATCACCGTTACATTCTTTATTGCAAAATACACAACATGTTCGTCGAAAATAGGAAATTTATTTGCTCTTAGCCCTAAGTTACTGCATTTTACGTGAAATAGAAAGGAAAACTTACTTTTTTCCGGAAGCTCTTCAAAAATAAATGACCTATCATTTCCCTTGATCTTTTCTTCCTTACTTTGGTCACGCAAATAGTCAATTCAACATTGATACTTAGTTTTCCAAAAAAAGAGAAATCATTTTGAAGATCTTTTCTCTATAATACATTTAAGACATTGGGAAATAGTAAATAATTACATTTTCTTTAAAGATGAGTCATGAGACACTTCAAATTACACATTAGTTGGCTCATTTACAATGATTGTTTTTAAAAGTTATTATTAACTATATATATCTTCAAATTTCTTAAAAATTGAATATATATGCAAGACGAAATTTATTATTCTAACACCAATGCTATTTATAATTATAAAACATCACATCTTGTTTGCACATAGTAAGTATTAAAGTCTACTTTTTTCACAAACGAAGCATACGACATTTTAAAAATTTATAAAACTTGTTTTTTAAATGGCGTTTGAGTGATCTATCATGGAAATAAGTGACCATATAGTTGTGTGGTAGTATCATTTAGTTATTATCTTGTATAATTACTAGAGGTTGTCAATACAAAAATTACATGCCATAACAAACAGAAAATTCAATGAAGCTTATTAGACGCAAGACTAATAGTTTTGTGTCCACTAGATTATTGAGTTCATATAGTTTAGTGTACTCAATTCAGTAGACACAAGACATGAATATAAACACCGTCAAAGATTGGTTTAGCGTTTATTGGAAAACAATTATTTCTAGCAATAAAACAAGTTCCGAGATTTGCTTTGGCCATTCAATAAATATTATACTAATTTTGTGTGAAGAAATATTGTGTTTCTGGATTGCCTAGACAGATTAATTGTACCATATTCTTGTGACACATTTGCTTTTTCAGGTGTCATTATTTATCAGGAATAATATTATGAAAAACAATTTAGTTAAAATGTCAAATGGTTATATCAAATTAATATGTAAACTATAAATATGTAAATCTAAAGATGCTTTTTAAAATTAATATGTCAGTCGGAAAAATTTTCTATTCGACATCAAAGAAACTTAAATAGAAATTGTAATTTCAATTTTTATTACCTGTTACTTTTTAATTTAAGTAGAAAACATTATGATTAGCTTAAAAATAAATGAATCATTTCATATAATACTATTTATATGTTATCTATAAAATATATCCTGACATTTAATTTGAGAGTTTCAATAAAAATCATAAATGTAATTAGAAATGTAAAGACCATATCTAGCAATGTATATATTTATTTTCAGAAATAATGTATAAAGCTAATCAAACAAACGTCTTTTTTTGTGAATTATTCATTTGAAAAAGACTAACTATATAATTGGGTAATTAACAAAATATGTATTTTTAAATTATATTTATAATTATTTTTCCATGAAAATATTGGTTAGAATAGCAAATGTATTGATTTTGAATTCCCAGTTGTTCCTAATTGGAAGGGCTCTCAGTAATTCCTGATAAGACAATACTTCATTACTCAAATATTACTGTGAAAGAAAAATGTCAAAGAGGAAATGTTAACTTCATTCATAATTATCCTTTTCCACACATTTAACTATAGACAAATAATTTCTAATATTTAAAACACACATTAGACACTAAATTTCCATCAAATCCCAATTTTTGTTTCTAATGTTGATTTGCTGAATGTATCAGAATAATAAGAATACTTAAGTGTAAACCTCCAATAAATTGTAGAAACTATATTTGTTAAAGTTTGTCATTCTTTATTTGTGCAAAAATTTTATGATTAATAGAAACACTTACAGTATATTCACCAATATTTTTATTATTTTTACGTAGTGCTATAATATTTATTATAGCATTATTACAAGATTATATAAATTAAAATTTTGAAATGCTTTTCATTGGATTAAATGAAATAATAAAAAAAAAGGATAAATTTAGTAAAAATCAGAATTTGTCAATTAAAAATTACCAAACTTTTCTCGTTATTTCTGTACACTTGCTTGTTAATTTGCAATACTTTTGGGATTTTATATTTCTGTTAACTAAACTATATTGCTAATAATTGATAATTATCTTAAAATTCTGATTCACATTGAAATGAAAAAATAGAAATTTGAGTTATCTGAGTTGAGTAAGGTGGATATTTTTTTCACATTATATTAGTGGTTAGAATACTAGGCATTTCACATGCTCCAGTCCCTTTTTGTGAACACAGCTGATTTTAGGCTGGATCTTTATATTGAATTCAGCATCCCCCATTCAGGAAAATGAAACTTTTCCTAACTAGGTCACCACGGATACTTCATTATACTTTTTTTTTACATTTATCTCTACTATTTTATTTGATTAAAAATATTTTATTTAAGCAATTTGCGAATTAATATTATCTTTATGCATCAAATAAGAAATTTTTAGTGCATCAAGTAATCTGGAAAGAAAGCAGTTTGTACTAAATCATCGAATTGTGAATCTCAAATAGATATTTATTTTTTATACTTACTATAAGCCCTTCATTAAATCTATCAATGTGAAAAGTAACTTCACATCCAATCTTCCATGCTTAGGCTTCGTATAACATTAAATTTGCTCCTTTGGATTCTCAAATTTTACTTACAAGCGATTAACTCTGTGTTTTGAAAACACATTGCATCACTCAATTCCTAAGTAATTGATTTCAGGTTTATGTATTTATCAACAAAAATCTGTTACTCCAGATACAGCCTTCAACATTATTTTTCAATTTTTGAATCATTAACTGCTTAACAATTAATTTAAATTAAAATTTAAGCGTAAATATTACAATTTTAAAACATGTGATTAAATACCTCGTTGGAGTGAAAATTTAAAAACAATTCATTTTGTGGAAAGCTATGATTTTCTAGATCTCTATTAGTATAATATTTGGTAAATTATCTATAAATATTTCGTTTTTGCTGCTTCAAATGATATTATTCTTCAAAAGAAGTCATGATGTCTCAAGGTCATTCATTCCCCGACCATCAACCTCATCAAGGGATGCAATTATTTACATTTTGTTCAGTTGTTATATTTGCTGCGCTTTATCTATGTCATCAAACGAAGTTATTTGTATCATTTTGTTTTGAAAACCACTGAAGCTAATATAAACTAACATTAATAATCAATTTTTTAATATTTCTTTTCAAATTTTCATAAAAATAATAAGCAGTGCACTGAAATATGAATTTCAAAATAAAATCTGAGTCAAATGGGCGAGATCCAAATGTTTAAAAATGATTGAGCCTTAATAAATCCAAAATATATTTTAAAAGTGTAAACTTTTTTTTGTTTTTCTACATCACTTTGAAACATTTCTTATTTTCCGTCATAAATATCATGGATCATTTCAAAATCATACTATTATTAGCTCTTATTAATCATTTTTACTAATTTGATTCACATTCAAATTGTATATTTTAAATAATTATTATTTTATTCAAAAACAGTTTTTTAAACATTATATTGTAAAATGGCATTTTAAACGATAAATAATATTTAATATCATCATAAATTCTTAAACGTAAAGTGTTTTTGTTGTTACAGCATTGCTTTTTTCATAATATTTGTTACAATCTGATTGATTTTGGAAAATGCAAACATTCGTTAGTAACCTGCTTCTAATAATAATTTAATGAATTTTATGGATATTTATTTAAAACTTACTACAAATATTTAGTATGCCAGTACTTTATTCATCTCTTTAAGATTTCTATTTCTTAAACAAATGAAAAATCTGAAACAAAATTAAAATATAAATTTATGGATAATTGATAGAGAACAATTGTATGTCTGTATAGCTATGTTATATATCACGATGAATGCGTTTTTCATGCGTTATTTACCTAAAATATATATTATAATGAATACTATAATAAAAAATATGAAATTTCTTAGCAGTTATAATTTAATAATTAGAGCATAATAAAATTCTGTTTTTAAACAGAAATTCAGCAACCAAAATTCCATATATATTTTTTAAATTACTATTCTGAAAGTTTAAAGTTAAAAAGGAAATTGCTATTCAGCTTATAGCAAATATTTTCTATAAACTTAAATTATTATAACTTTTAATTTTTAACATTAATCTGTATTTTACAATGTATATAGAAAAATGAATTTCAATGATAATAAATGTTTAAAATCATAATTTTTTAGGAATAAAATGAAGTATTTGCATAAAAAATTCAAATTTTGAAAGAGAAGTAGACAGATAAATTTTTATCAATGTAAATATTCTTTTTTAAAATACGTATTTTAAAGAGGTATTCTTGCAAATAAATAAATAAACATCTTTAAAAAAATACTCGGTTGAGGTAGCTATAACGCGCACGTTTCTCTTTATGAAAAGAAAAAAAAACATTTTATTCGAAAAAACTAAAAATTTCTATAAACGTTTTAAATGAAAGTTTATAGAACATTTGATTGAGCAATTTTGTTAGTTTTTGTACGTTAGAAGCAATGGAATTCGATATTCAATATACAAAATATATCTTTTTATCCTAGAAAACGGAAGTATATTTTGTAGCAAATTATTTCTCTTTAATATAGATTTTTCTTTCTTTATAAAATACATCTACATATCAACATCATTTAAAATCTCAACATTTTTCAAAATATTTATTTCAGAACCGTAATTCTTTAAACAAGTTTTTCTATAATGCTTACTTCAGTTTTTCGAAAACATATTGATATTTTTTTTAAATTTTGCATATGAAGAAAATTTTTTTAATATTCAAGATTATTTCTTAAATTAAAATATTTATACTATTAATTAAAAATAATATTCCATTAAAAACTGATATTGAAAAAAACAAAATTTCCCCATAGAAATTAAAAATCAAGAATCAAAAACATAATTTAAACAATATACTTTTCTAAAAATACACATCCTATGATATCATACATTTTGTACAGCTTGTATTTAAAATAATTTTTAAGTTGTATGAAAGGTTATCAAATTTATAATAAATGTAAATAAAGTGAAAAATTAAATCCAAAATTATGATAAGCTTATTTAATATGCTATCCTTTCTTTATCTTCTCTAAAAATCATTAAATTATGTCCCACTTCATTCGAGTTTTAATAGTACTTGCTTGCATAAAATGTTTCCCTTTTCCAAAATAATTAAATTGAAGATAAACATTAAACTAAACTAAGCAATTTTTAATTTTAATTATGTAAAATATGAATTCTAAATTTAAGTATTACAAATAAGCAATTAATGCTAAAATTAAATATGTTACAAATCTGCGAAGGCAAAAATTAATTATCTTGATTACGCTTTGATAAATTAAGTTACGCTATTCATTACTCGAATTTTCGTAGTTATATATATTAATTGAAAATGTTTTGCGGAACAGGATCTACTGAAAATAATTTTAGAAAATTTTAAAATCATAGAGGTAATTTTTAAAAAAACATTTTTTACAAGTTTAACGTTTCAATATTTTGACAAAAGTCCCAAGCAATTTTACCGCCTACAAGATTGTTAAAAATACTTAATTTTACTACAAAATAAAATTAATTTAATTAGAACATCATATTTTAAATTAATTTTGATAAAATTGAATATTATTTATTTATAAATTATATCACATCTTAAATATTTATCAATTTTGTCTTGGAAAGCATATTTTAAAAAGTAGTTTTGCCCAAATTTATTTGTAAGATTCTTAGACTAATTATAAGTTTAAGATTTACCTCCGGTAATCACTGTGTGAGAAGAAAAAAAGTCTTCTCTTTTTTATTTGTATGTTACAAAAAATAATTGTTAATTAATTGAAAAATTTTTTATATAAAATAAAAAAAAAGCTTGCGCAAATTTATTCGCAATTCATTTCGAAAAGGAAATTGATATACGAAAAAATACTACAAAGAACAACTTTGAAAAAAATATATTATAGGTGTCAATATATTTACTAACGTTTTTCTATTTCGAATTCTTTGTTTTTTACATATATATCTTTTTTTAAAAGGAACTTAATTTCATTAAATTTGGTGATTTTTTATTACTAAGCGGCTTATGATATCTTGATACAATTTTATTTCCTAAAAACTTTCATAAAAAGTACAAAGATGTTTTTTTATTTATTAACCTATAATAAATCTTTATTTACCCTACATTTTAACTTTTTCATTTGATATTAAATATTTTAAAATGAAACCTGTACTGGTTGAATTAAATGAACTTAAAAATAAATGGGCTTTCAAAATATTAAAAAAACTTAAATCAATACTACTTAAAATTGTTCGAGAAGTCAATGTTCTAATAAAGTGTATTATGTTTCGTTAAATATATATGGTGTTCTATAAAATAAGCAATAAATGAACTAAAAGACCACTAATGGAAATACTTATTCTATTTTAATCCCTTTTTGTAATAAGCAGACTAGTGATATATTTGTATTTTGTTACATTTATATTTTTTATGAATACAAAAATATTTCACATTTCATCTAATTCATTTATAAATCTGAGTTGTTTTCAATGAATATCTCAATCATAATCGCTTTTTTATAAATAATCATTGTAATTTTATCATATATATATATATATATATATATATATATATATTGTATATGTACTCGCCTTATTATACGAAACGAATTTTCATTTGAAATGTAGATTGAGTAATAAATAATTTAATAGCAATAAGTGCATTTAGAAATATGTACACATAATTGGAAACTTTCTTATACCTCCTAAAACAACAAATTATAAGTGAACATTTTTCCCAATATTTTTTTTATTTAAAAAAACAATGTAAAGCAACATATATTTACAACTCTATACAAATATTAAAGAAAAAATAATAATACAGTGAATAAATCTAAGGCAAAAAATATTTTCGGTAATAAAACGTAAGTGAAATACATTCACACTTATTAAGTGAAACAAATATAAATATATTATTAGCATTAAAACGTTAACTAGTTTCTTCGTAAAATAATAAAAAAAATTCATGCTAAAAGAATTCGTTCTTTTTCTAGGGAATGAAATGACAGAAAATAAAACTATCAAACTATCCACTGAAAGACACAAAAACTTTGTATGTAATGTTTTGTGAGAAAAAAAAAATGTATCTCTATCAAATTAGTATTGGCTATGCTAGTTGGTATGCGACAGCGTGTATAAATGGCGTCATTGTTGTCATGGAAATTTAGATAAATCAACAAGAATAATCGAAATGAAGGAAAAAGTAAATTAAATTTTTCTTGGCATACTGAAAAACAAGCAATTGCTGTTCCCAAAAAGAAATGCTTTTCATTCAGAATTTTCAATCCATGTATAATGTAACAAGAAAATAAAGTTTTCCTTCTTTTTATAAAAGTACAGTATTCCCAGGATTAACTAATAATGAACGAAATAAACTGCAATTATCTTTTCGTTTTAAAATGCAAAAGATATTTGCTTTTTATATGAAAATTAATTTAAATGACATTATAAATATCGTTTATAAGTAAATATTTTAAAATTTTACTGTTATTTGTATTTTTTCTTTTCGAAATAATATATAAAGAATTTTTATGAAGGTCGTAATGCAGAACGTTGATTTCTTGTTACATTTTTGGATATTAAACTAATATTATTACCTCCAAATTTAAAAACTTTCTTCACGAAATAGAAATAATACATCCTTTAATAGTTAAAAATGTATTTTAATATTTTTATGTTGTTACTTATGACACTTGGCCTAGCTCTGCTTAATAATATCAGAAAAAGCGCCTTCCGTTTTTGAACAGATCACCCTATGGGAATGGGATTACGACTTGGTCTCAAAGATGGTAACACAGTTCTTCCAAATTAAAAATAGAAAGTCGTAGCAGGGTCTATCTTCTAACACCCCCAGAGGCATTATTTTAGTATTAGAACATGGAGGACATTGCAGCCTCTACATATTTTACGTGTTCATGTCTCCATCAGTGAACACGAATGATCCTTGGATAAGCTGGGACTCGAACCCACTATCTTCCAGTATAGAGAACGAAGCCTTAACCAATCAGTCCAACGCGTCCCTTTAATATTTTATTTTATTTTTTTATAAATATGAAAACAGAAATAAAATAAGGACACAAAAAGTATTGTGTTATGATTTTTGGGTCAATAATGAGTATTAATTGAAAGAAGTAACTAACATTTCCATCTTTTCAAGTCTCTTCTGTCATTCTCATTAAATGCCACAAATTTGTCGATATATTTTAAAATTTAATCTTTTTTTGCTCTTTTATTTCTTAATTTAAAACTATCAAGATTTTTGAAATACTTTTTATCAATGAACCATTTAAAACTGCCACCAAAATATTTTAACTTTTGTTTTCCCTCTACTTTATTAGTATTATAAATATAAACTTAAATGGAAGAAGGAATACACTTCATGTAATATATAGAAACCGAAAATGCAAAGATATGAACATGTATTTAAAAATATAAGTTTACAAACTAACTGTGAAATAATTTGATTTAGGTGAATGCGTGTATCAAAAATCTGTATCTGAACAAATAAAATCATGGAAAACTAATGATAAATTCCAATTTTCCCAATTCATTATTTCCCAACAGAATAAAATAAGGAAAAAATGAGAAATTAGCACATGCATACAGCAGGTTAGATATACACTACAGAGATCATAAATTAGTATTCTCATAATTTTGAAATCACTACGTAAATAAATATTGAAATTTTTAAGTTCTGAAATAAAAATTAATCATTTTAATTCTACACAAATATTTTATTCTTGAAGGAAAATATAAAAAAAAAGTGAATGGGGCTTCAGATACTTAAAATGACATTGGAATAGAGTTTTAATGAAAGTGAAAATTATGTTTACAATTTAATATTTAGAATATTATTAAAGCAACATTATTTTCTATTTGAAAATTATGTTGATGATTAGAGCTATTATGTAGACATAAAAATAAAATTTTCTCATCTTAATTAATTATTTATGATAATATTACTGTTTAAGTTAATAATTTTTAACCTATTCTGGTACACTCAAAGTCCGACTTTAATAATTGACTTTTATGTACATTTATTTAATTAAAGTAAATATTGTATTAATTTAAGTACTTTGTGTTCGAGATATTATAAATTTTTTAAGAATACTTTAATTTAATTGTTACTTTACAAAGTTTCATAGTTTATAAAATTATATTAGGTCTATGTTACATAAATAATTAGTTTTTTAATCTATTTATTTAAAAAAATATGTATAATATATTTAAATAAAACTGGTTTCTTATGTATAAACTGCATCTGAACTTTATTAACTTATGAAAAATAGCGATCTTTAATGTCAGAAGGAATTCTTACTAGAAAGTTTTTGAATTTGGTTGAAACAGAATTGTAGCCTATTGTGTGAGATGTATCCTAGTATTGCTACTCATATTAGCCGAGGTTATAAGGCTCTCACCAGAAACTGAAATATTTAGCAATGTCACACAGAATACTTGACCATTTTATCCGACTCAGCGTCTCAGAAAATTTCAAGAATCTGTGAAAAATGTTTCCTCTTTAAAACCAGATACACTACTTTTTCGTTCCACAGCCACTTTCCTAAACTATACAAAAATCGTCGACTGTTTCCCGTTCTCATTGGGAATATTTCCTACCCCCCTGAAAACTGTCACATCGCTCAATTTAGAGAGAGGGGATGTCACTTACCACTAACTACCCTATCTAGGGTTGTATGTATTTGCCAGAATGAATTGTACATCCCAATAGAAGTGGTTAAAACGAAAACGTATATTTTATTTTTGTATAAAACTTAAAAAGCAAAAATTATTTGTAAATAACTGTTTTTTGAGTAATTGAAAATGAAGATATTCCTCAGTGTTTTTAGGTTGACTTGGTAAATAATATGAAGTTCAAAGAAAAACGGTATCCACAAATTATGATGTTTTAGATTTCTTACGCAATTTAAATAAGAAAGTTGCTTGTTACATTTTCTTGTATATTTATTATTTTCGGTATAATGGAAATTTCTCTTTTTCAATGAGCCACAGAAGCTTTTCAAATTTTTATTACAGTAAGATAAAATAATGTTAGTAAAAATACATTTTCTCACATTATATTTTTCTTAACACAAACTAATTTTTATTAGAAACTTTATAATTATTTAATGCAAGTAAATAAATATTTTTCAAACTCTTTCAATATTATAGTACTTTCAGCACACATAGCAAGGCTGATTTAGACTATACGTTTATATAATTCAACAGTCTAAACGAATTAGAAATATATTAAAATTATTAATTTATTTAATTTTTTTAGCAAAAATAAAAATATATATTACTTAAGCTCTTTTTTCATAGATAAATTTTTTTTTTTATTTTTTTTTATTCAAAAGCGTTAAAGCCCAAATTTATTTGCTAAATTAATTTTTTCTAATCGTAACTGAACAACCTTAGATAAAATATCACTTGCTACAATACATGAAAATTAACTTCATTTGTCAATCTGTATTGAAATATATATCAGTGCATGTACTAATAAGAAGCTTAAAGTGTTACGTTTAATTTATTCCAATATAATTGGAATATTTGGTTCACAAGTGCATTATTCTAGTTATTTTTTAAATATTAATCTAGCGTTTATGAACTGTACTTTATGTATAACTATAAATAAAAACAAAAGAATCCTTTATGTATAATTTTAAATAAAAACAAAAGAATCCTTTATGTATAATTATAAATAAAAACAAAACAATCTTTACAACTTAATTTGGCAAAATTACTGTAGGAAAAAAAAACTAATAAATTTATAACGAGTTTCTATTGACTTATATTTAATTTTACAAAATATAATGTATAATAAAGTGCTAAGAGGCTATTATTACTCCATTATAAAAATATTTTTATGAAAAGTTCTTGCATTAGTAATATTTTATTGTATTACAAATGCAAAACTTTTATATAATTATCATATATCTCTACTATATAAAGTTGCCTAATTAAAAAGACTTTATTAATAATCTTATTAATTGAGAATTGTTAATATTCTTTTCAAATTTTTCTTTTTTTTTAATTGATTAGAGACTTATTTTATTGTCATTCATAAAAAAATATTCCAGTTTTATTTTTATAAAAATAAATTGTCTTTTCTTTAAATAGGAAACTATATACAATATAATTTTAAAATCTTTTTTTATGGTTTGTTTTTAGGATTTGATTCATTAGATTTTAGATTTGAATTTTTAAATTTAAAAAACTAACTGGAAATAAATTTTTGTTATACTTATGATTTTTATTGATCTAAATTTCCGAAAATACTTTTGAATGTAATGTAATCTGTTATGTAAGTTCTTAGTTATTAAAAAAGTAGAACATAATCATTAATTTGTAGCAATGAATCATGGCGAGAAAGCAATTTCTCATCTGTTTAGAATAATCAGAAAGTTTCATTTACATTTAAGTAAATATTCTCCCCTTTCATTCTTTCCCTGACTAACAGGAAACATGCTTAAATTGTAAAGGAAGTCACACATGAATAGTTTTCTCCCTGGAAACAAACTCCTCTCATGTATATAAGAATCCGTTTGAAATAGTTTGTCGAATACTTATAAAAATTTTAGAAAAAATAATTTTAGCCTTCAATACTCAACTGTCTTGATTATTAAGTTCGCAAAAGTTTAAGGAAATTTATTCACAGTAAGGATTAAATGAATACATATAATTAAAAATAAAAACAAAAGAATATTATTTAATTTGGCAAAAGCCCCAGATTTATATGAAAAAAATTGATAATATTCTATTTTTTTCTATTGACTTTTCAATTCACGTAAAATAATACATAATATACCATGAATTCTTCTTTCATTATAAGAAAGTATTTTTATACAAAATGGTGCTGCACTCGCAACATAATATTATGCGCTCACGTGAATGAAAAACATTTATAAATTATATCTTTTTTATATAGTCCCTTAATTAAAAAGATTTTGTAGATAATATAGTATCTTAATTTAAAATTAAAATTTTGATTGAGAGATATAAATTTTCTTAGTGTATTTATTCTTTCTTTTATTGATTAGAGACTTATTTTACTGTCATTCCTAACTAAAACATATTTCAATTATATTTTAAATGAATTTATTTATATTTTTCATTAATATAACTTTAATGACCCAATAACTCGTATGTGGAATATATCATTTTATGTTTAAAAGATAAATTATAAAAATTAGTTTTTAATTCAAATAAGAAGAGTAAAGTAAATATATAACCACATTTTACAACAAGAAATTCTCTGGTTAAGATTATTATATTTAAAAATTTCTTTTATACCTAATATGGATCGCGTTAAAAGATAATCATTTGTAAAACTATCGTATTAATAATTTGCTTATTTTAAAAATAAATTTTGTAATAAAATAATTATTTTCTGTAGGTTCAAAATTTAATTGCTTAGATTGTAGCATTAATATGATTTCGATTCACTTATACATTACTTCAATAGGATCATTCCATTTCACACACATTCTAAAATAAAAGGGCTAAAAATATTTTCTGCTTTAAAAAGTTTAGCTCATCTTTAAATATAAGATAAATTTTCATTATTTTGCTTCAGAACAGTTTACTGTTTAAAACTTTGATTATTTATATTCCTCATAAATCTATTTTGTTTAAATCTGCAATAAATTTCTAGTAAGGAATATTATTTTATTAAATATTATCGTTACGTCATATAGAAAAATTATTACATGTATGCAAATAAAAAAAATATATAGAATAAAATGATTTTCCCAGCAGAACAAAGCTAATATCAGAAATATTGTAGTTTATTTTTTAATCGAGAAAATTTCTAATATCGTAAAATTTTTAAGAAATAGTATCTTTTTAATATTTATATATTAAAATAATGACTTTATATGGCAGGGGTGGCCAAACTTTTGTGATCCGGGGTCTACTCCACATTTAAAAAATCGAAGGCGGTCTACCAATGGCAGAACTATATTAACGTACATATTTAATTTCGGTAACAAGAAAAAATAGTAAATTATGTAATTTAAAAAATAAAAAAAAACTTACTATCAATATTTATAAAACAAAAATTTACTGATGAAAATAATCAAAGTATTCATACATCAAAAAGTGACCATCCTATTCACTTCGTTTAAGTTGAAATGTGGCACTGTATATCTGCGACAAGTTTATCATATTGTGGCTGGTACGAGCTTATTGCAATCCATAAACACGAAATTAAATGTTCATCTGTTAAATGCGACCAGTGTTTGTTTTTTGTTAACGGTTGAAAAAGCACAGATTCGCAAAGATATCTCGATCCAAAAGTATGATTTGAAATACAAAATCAATTTGTAAATATTTGGAAACATTTCCTCAGAAATTAATTTCCAAAAATCAGTATCACTAAATATGCTATCGATTTAAGAAATATATTACATCTTAATTTAATAATTTCTTCCTTAACGATGACTCATGTGATACCTATTAAATGTCCTATTTTTTCAGATACGCTGTCCATCAATGTTGACATTTTCATAGTGACATCATTGTGACAATGTCCATCAATTTTGACATTTCCATTAAATGGAAATATTATAAAATTTATTTATTTCAAGGTAATTAGGTCAGCGAATCTTCTTTCAAATTCTTCAAACAAAATAAGTATTAAGTGAAATCTTCGAAGTCTCGGTTTGGATTATGGAGGCACTCTTCCTCCATGTTTTTAAAGTTTCTCAATTCATGTTTTCTTAATTGAGATACATACCTTTCTATAGTTTCTTTGAATGTTTTAATCGCGCTCATCATGTCCGTTTTATGTTTTATATCCTAAACCTTTAATCATAAATCTTTAAATCGTGAATCTTTGCAAAGTTTATTTTGGGTTTTAAAGCGTAGACTGTAGTAAAATTTTATTTTAAATAATTCATTGATTCTATGTCATAAATTAATAATAAGTCATAAATTAAATTGTTAATATCCGAGGTCATTATAGGGATGGTCGTGTGGACTACTTAAAATGTCTTCGTGGTCTACCAGTCGACCGCGGTCAACGTCTTGGACACCCTTGTTATATGGTGTAACAGTAAATAGTGTTGATTTTTTTTTCAATATAATGTTTCATTAAAAAGAAATAACACATGTATAATATTCTTGGCTACACACTTATGAGACAATCATGTTATACTATTGCCTTAAGATGATACTTCTGTTTTATTATCAACATTTGAGGTGTATGTAAAAAGAAATTAAAGTAATAACGAAATAAAAATCAATGTGCAGAGAGTAAACTTATTAGTAAATTTTTTCATAATGCACAAAAAAAAACGCAAATTAAATGAGTTTTAGTCATTAAGGTAAATGTTATTTATTATGGACGTCACAACGATTTTACTATAACAGCCATGAGCTCTTTCACTGGAAATTAAATAATTTCCATTTACGAATTTTATTTGTTTATTTCAGTCATAACTAGTCGATAAAAAAATGCCATCAAAAACAATAAAAACTGAATTAAATTAACTAAAATGTAAGAAATAATTAGCATAAGCAGGAAAATTATTAAAATTTAAGTTAGAAAAGAAGGCAAGCTTGTTAGTAATTTAAAAGTACATATGGATTTAAAATTTTTGTGTAATAAAATCGCCTATTTCAATTAGTTTAGGAACTAAAATTAAAAATAATAATGTATAAACTCGCATTTTATTTCTAAAGAAACAAATTTATAGATTATAATATTTTAAAGTTGAATCTTGGCGAAAAAATAATCAGTATTTTAGATATTTGGCGTAAAACTCAGGCTGAGTTTTAGTTTTCAAAGAAAAGTCTCCAAGGAGTGGGGTTTGAGTGATTAAGACCGATCAATCAAACCACCGATTAGGGGGAAAGCAAAAATAAGTGGTTTCTACCATGTGAAAATATACGTCGCGGCCGCTTTCCGTGAGAACTCTGCGACGTATCTCTGCCGTCGCAGGCCGCTTTCGAGCAGGAATATTTCGACGTATCCCAGCCGTCATGAGCCGCTTTTCAACCAGTTTATTGCGACGTAACAGATACGTCGCGGACGCTGAGTCGGTTAAACACATTCCTTCCATAGCCGCAGGACATGTCAGTACTCGGCTGTTACTAACAGAAGACATATTATTCTTATACCATATAGATATATCAACTATTGAAGCACTGACGCAAAAATGGTTTTCAACGTTTTCAGTAATTGAAAGTTAATATCCAGATCTTAAAGTTTTGTTTCAGTGTTACCACACTGGTGGCAGGACATTTGCAGTTAAAAGAATAACAATTTTAATCATTTACAAAATTACAAATAATTCATGCTTTATAAAGTTATTGAGTATGGGGACAATTATCAACGTTGGTTTATCTCTCAAAACATGTCTTTCATCATTGATTTTATAGAGATTTTATAGTGATATAATAGTGATTTTATAGTGATATGTTGATATAATGAAAGGAAATATCGATTAAAGCAATGTAACTATCACCATGTTATTGGATAGTATAAAGAATATACAGCATATTACTCTTAATTTTTTTTTCGAATTACTAATATTTTACCAGACATCGGCAAGATTTTCAACTTAAACATCTTTATAGTATAAATAGTATTTTTCCTAAGGTCATTACTATCCAATTTTATTGGTAAAATAATAACATTCTTCGAAAAATTTACTTTAAATGTTTATAGTATCATATGTTCCGGAACCATTTTCTAAATAATTGAAAAGAAAAAAAACACGTTCTATTTTTAACGAGTTATATCAATGGGCCTTTTACATTTCTGTTCTTTGAAGGAGGTGGTATGTAATACACACAACCTCCTTCAGTAAAGTTACGAAAACATTATTAAAGATTCACTTATTTCCAATAAAGACTTATCATTTATCAGCAAATTCTTATATCTAAGGTTAATTGAATGTGTTAGAAATGACTTAGCTAAAAGAAAGAAAAATATCCGAAGGAAATAATAACGAATAAGGAATATTTGATCAATTTCTTAAGAAAATTGTCTAGGATTTTGTACGCATAGCGTTTTTTTCTTATTTTTAAGCAACTTTACCTTTCGTAAAACTAAGATCAGGTAAATAGACTTTTTTATGTATAAATTTTGATACCATTATTTAAAATATACAATCTCCTGAATATTCATTGATTTTTCTGTTGAAATTTCATCTAGAAATTTGTTTTCATCAAATATTAACAATCATTAATTTTAATTGTTATATTTATTGCATTATATAATAATTTTTTGCAAATCAGACTTTAAATGTTTAATAAAATTAGTGGAAAATATACATAAGGACAGTTTATATGTAATTTAAACCATTCTTAATAGATGCAATTGCATTTTTACAAAATCTACTTAAAAATAAGTAACATAATTAAGAGAATATACTACGAGATTTTCTATATTCTTTAAGATTCTAAATATATATAATATTTTTAGACTGGTTGTGATTTTGCTATTTTATTTCGTTCCTATTTATTGACACGATCAAGCTGATGGTAAGTGAATGTTTTAATACTACACACTTTCATTTAACCCTATATTTTATTAAATTTAATTCAATAAATTCTTATAAAATATTTTTATAAAACACAAGATTTTTTTATTCAGAATATTGGTTATATTTAATGAATCATACATTTATCTGATAAATCTAACCAAATCATTTAATTCAATCGGAACATGAATTAAGTAAGTATGGAATTATGTCACTCTCTGAAATAAGCATATTATCTGAAATTCATCTATAGAATCAAAAATAATTTAGTAAAAATATTAACTAATTTTAAAATTTTATTATTCATACGCAATGCAATATTATTTGTAAACAATTAGATTGCTAATAAATTTTACTAAATTTTAATGTACTTTTGAATGCTACTAAAATTCCTTTGAGAAGAAATAATGGCTGGTTATTTAGAAGATTTATTTTATTTCACTTACGTATAATGAAAATAATTAATTGAATTATACACTGTCTGACATAGAAAATGCAACAACATGAAGTTTTGGTCGTATAAATATGCAAATTTCGGAGATTACGCAGCGGAACATGTTATGAAAATAATGTAAAATGTAAGTTGGTCATGTGATTATCGCGCCAGATAAAAAGGATAGAAACGGCGGACAAGGCTACAGTCTTATCTGGTGAATGAACAAAATGCTAAAATTAGCTTAAGACCAGTTCATCTAGACGGACAACAGAACGGAAGGATCGACGCATCTGAACGGCTGCAATGACGGCCCTACAATCAACATCTCTTGGATATTCTGCGCTATCCAGCCGCTCTACTATGCGCAGCCAGTTCTGGATGCTCCAATATCTGCGAGAACATTTCCACGAGAATTGGCTAAAAGTGGCTTGCACATATACAGCCCTTTATGAAGAATGTCATTAACGTCAAGGCCCCGTAGGGAGAGATTGCAATGGTGTCGTCAACGAGAAACTTCGACGACTGAATGGCAGAATGTGGGGTACAGTGACGAGTCTCGATTCTGTTTGACTAATGATAGTCACCGGGTGAGAATCTGGAGACGTGGGGGAGATAGAGCTAATTCGACCACTATTGTGTTGAACGACACACCGCTTGTCAACGTGGAATAATGGTTTTGGGTGTAATCAGCTATGATAGCAGATCACCCCTAATATACATCAGAGGCACATTGACATCACGACGGTACGATGATGAAATGCAGCAACCTGTTGTGCTACCTTACTTCAGCAGCTGCAAGATAGCATTTTACAGCAGGATAATGCAACATCGCACACTGCACTAGTCAGCAGACAAGCCTTAGAGAATATCCATTTGCTTCCTTAGCCAGTGATGTTTCCTGATCTTTCCCCGATAGAGCAGATCTGGGATGGGATTGGAAGTGTTTGTCTGCTATGCCTTAGCCTCCGTCGGAGGATGAACTGTGGAGAATGGTTCAGACCATATGGGCTTCTATCCCCCAGGACACCGTCTGCTCGTTAATTGACTCTCTACTTCAGAGAATGTCTGCTTGCATTGATGCGAGAAGAAGCCATACTACTTAATGATTTTCTGCATATTTCGTCAATGTATAAATTTATCTTTTCGTAAATAACATCACTTATTTATATATGCATGCTCTGTCTGTGTATTAATTTTTATCACATTGTATCCAATATTTTATGGTGTTGTATTTCCTATGTCAGGCACTCTTTGACTAAGATATGTTGGTCCTGGATTGTAATTTTGAAAAAAGAAATTAATTTAATTTAAATTTTCTTGTCTCCATAATGCAAGACTGATCTACAATTATCAATTCTGGATTTAATCTTTCACATTGCTCTTATATTTTAAGGGAATTGTTCATTTTAAAGTTGAATTGAGATATTAAAATGTCAATTTTAACCGTATATATTTCGAATTAATATTTTGAATTTAAAGTAGTGTATCTAAGTAAATTTGATTAAGAAATGTAGCCTATTGGCAACATTTACTCATTCTGGAAAGAAATTATCTCAAAACAGTAAGATAAACGATTCATAAATGTAACAACGTCTTTCATCATATTGATGATTTCTAGGAAAGCAATTCCTTCGAGAGATTATTTCCGACACATGCCAAATTCAGTTGTTTCAACAACGTGTTATTATTTCTCGAGATATTCCTAATGTTTATTTTTCCGAAAGAATAATAGTTTAAAAGTTCTTATGATACCAAGTGTATTAACTTCAAACTAACGTAAAATTGTTTTGTAATTAATTATTATACTTTGAAAATTATAGCAGAAAATTATAAATACATAAATAAATAAAAATTGTTAATTAGATTGCATTGTTTATGAATTGTTATTCATTTTTTATGCAATCTAGTAAAATATTTCACTATTCATTTTGATTTCGTTACGCTTTTGGTATTAATATTTCTCAAAAGCATACAGTTATGTTAAGATAACGAAATATTCTTCCTCTAAAATTAATTGAGGTGGATATTACTGCGCGTATTACACATTACTATATTTTATAGACAACTATCATCAACAATAAATGGAATAAAATTTTATATTTTACATAAATTAATTGAATGGGATGTAATAATAATGTTGTAAACAAACATGCAAAATTTATCAAATGATATCTTAATCAATAAACTCAAATATTTTCATAAAGATATCAGACTAAAATTACGGAACCAATATTCATAACTAATAACTTGTTATTGACAGTATCATCACAATCGTATTATAATATATGATAATTTCATCCTGATTTTTAAGATCCAGCTAAGAATATACAACATTTTTTTTAAAAAATGTCTTCTTATATAATAATTGGTATAACAACTATATAGTTTGAATATATAATTCTTAGGAATCATTATACGATATTTTTATTGCTAAATATATTAAACAAAATTTCTAATTTTATTTCTAATACAGAATTTTCACTTTAAGTAATAGTAAATTTGTAATTATATAAGAAATTTTGAAAGTTAAGTAAAGTATTGCAAAATTGTATTGTTTTTCAAAAAATGTGAGCATGAGAATACTTAATTCTTATATTTTTCATTTTGTTTAGTGAATAAATCTAAATAAATATTTAGGAATTTCCTTATAGAAAAATAAGTAGCTAGACATTAGCACAGAAAACAAATACTGGAAAGATTTATAATTAAAAAAACATATATTTGATATATATACCATCTGTATGTACTCCATTTTCGAATACTTTTTTTTATCAATGCATGAAGTATTTCATTATATTAATGCATTTAAAAAGAAAATATTATATACTTTTAAATGAATTGTAGCAGATATGGAAAAAATTAGTTAACTATGTGAATCGATTTCAGTACTATTTTATCCATATAAATATTTGTAAAATAATGGGGCCTATATTTTTTAATAATTTCAGATCTAAAGTATCTTTGAGTGAATAAAATTTCTTTATTAATCAAAATTGTACTTAGTTTTTAATGACAACTTTTAAACAAAAACAAATAAATTCAATTTTAAGGGTTGTTTTTTTTATACTATAAAAAGATAAGTTGTGATACAACAAATTAAAAATCACCTCTCCATAGGTAAAAGTTAAAACATTCTCAAAACGAGTTTAATACGTGAAATACTATAATATATCTGTTTATAATAAAATAATAAATTGTATTACTTTACAAATGATTTTATTTTATACATAAATTATTCTCAACGTTTGAAGTACCTTAAAATGCATGAAGTGAAATTTGGAAGCAAATTGTTCAAAATCTTCTTAAGTCTGTAGTCATTGCGAACTCCAAGATTCAATTACCAGAGAAACTCGTACTAAAATGGGTGCAATAGGGCCTCAGAAAATCCAGCACTAGCAGCTGGTCTGAGAGAGAAGACTCTTACCACAGATTGCTTGCTCGACGTAAGTAAATATTTCTCTCAGTTAGGAGATGAGATCTTGATCCAGCTCTTCCCGCCTCATATATTGTGTTCTCCAGCGTATAATAGAAGGGATTTCCTGCCGTTCTTTAGATTGAATTAAATAATTATTTTTAAAGAAATATATACTTCACATTATAAAAAAAGCTTATCCTTTTTTTTCTTTGGAAGATTGTTTTAAGAACAAACATTTTTAAAATATGTTTATCATTTATAGCTGTTTTTGCATTCTATCAATCACTCATATTCTATTGTCTTTTTAAAAATGAAATTTCTGAAACATGGTAAAAGGAGTTATTTTTATGGAGGAATAGAACTTACTGAATTTTTTCATTAATACTATTTTATCAAACAAAAAAAATATCTATTATTTCTTTAAGAAAAAGTTAAATTTATCTAGAAAAAAATCATACTCGTTACTTTTTTTCTTAAATTATATGATGTTAGTACAAATTATACATAATAAGTTATATTAAGAAATATTGCTCAAAAAAAGTTCCAAATTGAAGAACACTCTATACTTTTTAGTTGATTTTTTTTTCGTCTTTTCAGTAGTGCTTATCATTTATTGAATCTTTAGGATGTAAAGAAAGAAGAGCTTAATTAATGCTTGCTTAAAAAGAACAAAATTATTAGTTCCTTACAATTTCTTTTCAACTCCATAAATTAATTTCAACTCCATATTTTTAATTTATTGACTTACGTTGATTTTGACAGCACAGTTGATACAGTCAAAATCAACTCAACATTACATAATCATAGCTACATTATGGAACATGTCACTAAAATTAATCAAATATTTCAAGAAATTAAATAATCATTTAAATTAAAATCATTCCAAATATTATATTGTTTCACAATTGTGTCTTGATTAAGTAGCTTAAAGTATGGTGCAGTAAAATATCATTACTGCACCATACTTTAACAAGTAAATCTAATTTAACAAGTAAATCTTAAATTTTAGAACAAGTATATCTAATAACTTGTTAATCATAATCTTGTATAATCATGATCATAGTATCATGGTACATCATAATCTTGTTTCACAATATAAAGTAGATTCACTTCAACATGAAATATTTTTTATTTGATACTAATTCTCTTCAAATATAATTAAATCAGACCTTAAGAATATATTTTGAGAACAATCATCACAAAAACAGAAAACTTTATTCAAAATAGCATTCTGATAATAAAATATTTCAATAAAATAGCTTAAAATGCTAACTATTTTTCTCTCAATATTTTTAAATATTACTATAGAATTTATTATTTAAAATCTGGTATTGGAAAGTAGAAATATCAAAATATGTTATTAAATAAAATTTTATATGATGAACAATGTATACTCTTTTCTACTTAGAAAATTTTTTAAAAAATATAAAAAATGAATGAGAAAGGATGCTTAAATCCTTGAAGTTTCCATATTTTTAAAGACTTTCATGTTCTTGTGATTTAGTTATTTTTAAAATTCTATGAAGTTTTTATTTAGAAAATCTCATGTAAATTCCTTCTTTTATGTTCATCGAAAGTAATTTTTGTATCAACCTTTCTTACGGCTATATATTGAACATTTAACTTTATTTCTACTAGAAGCTTGGAATTCGTACTTCGAGTTTTATATGAACTTAAGAGTTTTAGCATTTCTTTATTCCTCAGTAGGTTTTCTAAGATTCAATTCTGTTTCATTGAAAAGCTGAACTTTTTCTAGTTTAGATTAACATACACACATTCTCTGTTTAAAATAACTTTCCGTAAAAGATATTTGGAGTGTGATCTTTTCCTAAATATTCAAATCGAAAATAGTATTATTCCTAATTTTTAAATCTTAAAAATATAATATCTTAATTTTTTCACTTCTTTTAAAGTGTTATTTAAATCATTAATTGATTTAATTTATTTCGACCAAAATATTTTTAGTTTTATTTTAAATATAAGTAAACCGTACTATATTTGTTTATAATATTAGATAAGTTTAAATATAAATATTCTATACAATTCTTAAAAGGTTTAATGCAAAATTGCTTTATTGACATTAAATCATTATAATCTCAAAAAATTCCAATAAGAAAAGCATAAAGTTAATTAAAGATATTAACGAATATTTCATACCTTAAGTTTACATTCATAGAAAATTAGTTATAAAAATCAAAGTAGTTTAAATAAATATATTATTAAATGACTTATCATACTATTGAATGACGCATTGCAATAATTGCAAAGTCCCATATTGCATAAATAACATAAGCATGAGATTATCTTAGTTTTTCTATTTGTTATTCACTTGGAATAAATTCACTTGGAATGATTCTTGTTGAACAATCTGTCTCTTCTTAATAATAATACGATAAAAAATGAAGATTTAACGATTTGTTCACTCTCATTGATAGGATGGAAAGAGAATAGGTACGCAAATTACTATGTCACTTGGTTTACTATTCTGTCTATCTAAAAAAATCAGTAGAAATATAAGTCATTTTATAAAAACCAATTAATCACGAACTTTAATTGATTGTAAATTGTACTGTAGCTAAGATAACTGGAAGTGATCAAGGAGTATGTTCGATGTCACTTTAATTTGTATAAGGAAAGTGACATCGAACATAAGTGACATTTAAAGTAAGCTTATCAGCATTTGAATCATTTTCAATTCTTGATATTTATTTAATGAAGCTATGGTATATTGAATTAAATTTAAGTGAATCATTTTTTTCAACATTTCTTTTGCAACATGTGTTCTGATTCTAAGCACATATTATATGCAGTGATATTATTGTAGAATATTCTTGCAGAGACATTAAATTGTAGCAGTTTCCAAATATTGTTTTTCGAATATTATTTTTAATTTTGTTAAAAATATTTATTCATTTGTAATTTGTTCAAAATATTATCAGCAAAATTATTAGAAAATCTATTATCTGATACATTTTGATGTTTAAACTCTTTGCATTCATAATTTATTTGTATACATATCTTATTACTGTGAAATTATATTTTAAGGAAATACTCAAAAATAATAATTTTCAGCAAAAATTAACATGTTTCTGATATTGACTTACACATGACATGCATAAAGAAATAAATAAAGAGTAAAAAAATTCAACAAATTAAAAGATCTTATTTGACACAAGAGAAACTTTTTATTTCAACTCTTAATATAAAGCATTCCCATGATGTGATAACTAAATTGCATGACATTTTATTGTCTCAAACAAAAGTTGTTTAAGCAAAAATCAAAACAAATATGTAAATGAAATAAATTGTATCACATTCTCCAACAATTTGCTTCTATTAGTTTTGAAAGAAGTTTAAAATATTCCTCATACAAATAAATGCATTTAAAATATTTTTTCTTCATTGATAAATTTCTTACTGATTCATTTTTTGCTGCAACAACTGACAATCAATAGATATATAGCTTCTCTAAACTAAACTTTTCTAAAAGTTATTAAATGTATTTACTTTATTATGTATTTTTATTATAATGTTTTTATAAGAAAATACTGTAATTTTATATATTATGCAAATGAAGTATTATGTATATTATATATTTAATATATGTAATTAGAATATAAGAAAATTTAAAACAAATACAAATAATTTAA
>JAPDSC010058776.1:0-10330 GCA_026290005.1 Latrodectus geometricus
TACAAAAGAAAACTTCATGACTTAAAACATACAAAAAAAAAAAAAAACACTTAAAATCTGAACTGGTAAAACTAATTTAACTCAATTTTCTTGCAAACCGAAATTTTGATAATTAAAAATATTTCTTTTCTATTTCCTACTATAATAGTTCTTCATGAGATATAATACTAAATATTTAACGTTTTTTATAAAAAATACTTTTTGGGGAAAAAAAGCAGACTTTGTATTGGCTTGTGTTAGAAATTAATAAAATATATAAAAAAGTCATTGTAATATTATGCTGCATATTTGTCCAATAAAATAATCAATATCATTTTTATTATTCGGATTTAATCAGTTGGCCAGTGGAATTAGATTATAATGCTTTCTATATAAATGCTTCTTGCATGAAGTCAGCAACTAGATACAAAATTAAATAAATAATGTGATAATATGTTTTCATAATAATTATTTTAATTTATTGTAAAAATCAATGTTTAAGAAAATTTTGTGCTACATTTTATTTAATTCAAATTAAAGCCATAATGAAATCATTTTACAATTGAATAATTAAATAACAAGCCAAAAACAAAACAAGAATTTGCTTTTACATTTATCTAGCAAATTCTCCTTTTTTTATTAACAACACACAATACAAATTTATATACCTGTATTCAGAATTTATTACAAATTTATATATCTGTATTCAGAATTTATTAGATTTAAAATATTAAAACAAACTATCACTAAAATCTATCACTAATCTAAATATCTAAAACTATTACTTTTAAAACTAGGCACCACATTAATTAACTATATTTTGTTAAGTGAAAAAATATATTTGGTGCAGTAGTGATGTGACGCAATTAGATATTGTAACTACATTCAAACTTTGAACTTTCAAAAAGTTTGATGATTAAAATAAAGCTTTTAACTGTTGAATGATTTTATGGAAATAATGTGTAAAGATATTCCTCATATTTCAATTATTATGAATTTGAAAATAAGTGAATTGAGCATAGTCTTATCAAATACTAGTAAAAAATGCTATGATTGTTTTTCTAATGGAAGAAATATTTTCTGTACAATTAAAATCAGAATCAACTGATTGATTAGAAGTGATTTACTGGATTGACTGAGCAGAAAATACTAAAGTAACGAAAAATAGGGTTTGCCTTTAATAAAAAATATACACTTTAACTATCATTACTGCAAATATGCATTTTTAGTAATTGCAAAAGATAAAATATGTTAATGAATTCTTTTGATAGCTTATCTATTTACCACATTGTCTTTTGAAATTAGTATGTATATATTCGTTCATAGTTTTAGATAAAAAAAAAAAAAGTTTGATATTATTAGTAATAGTAAATTTTTAATAGCAATATGTGCTTTCTGCCATTTGTAGAATCTGTGTTAAAATTTTTCATTTCAATTTTTCAACTATTTCTTTCATTTTAAAAAATATATTCTGTTGTTTGCAAAAGTTCTTTTTGATTTTATTATATATTTGTTATGTTATTCAATGATAGATTTACTGTAAAAATGATATCTATAATAATAAAAATACCTATTAATTCTTTACAAATGTTTTTAAAAGTCAATTAAATATTTTTTCCCATGTTAATTTTAAAATTTTAAATTTATAGAAATTTACTTATGAATAATATTTTTATTTAATTTTATCTTTTTTCCTTCGTTATTTTCTCTGATATATTTACGGCTAATATTTATTACACTTTATGTGTACATTTTTTTTCAACAACGTTGATATGTTATATTAAAATTTCGCTTTAATAAGGGTTGTAAATTATTGTTAAATATAAAAAATGTGTTTTTATTTTTATTATAGGGTTGTTCTTCAACTCTATATGACAAATTGCGAGGATTTGTAATTACTGTCCAAGCAACAGTAAGTGATAAGAATTTATTTGTTTTAGTTATACATCTAAATAAGGCAATCGTAATTGATTTGAATCATGTTCATTTTTATTTCAGATAAGCAAAACACTGGAAGAATTCATTGAAAGCATCAAGAATAATGCTGACCCTAAAATGCCAAAAGATGGCACAGTTCATCAACTTACCAGCAATGTTAGTACATATTTATTTTTTTAATCACATGTTAAACTTATCATGCAAAAACTTCATAAAATATCTATCTTTTAATGCTTTCTGTTAAAGTTGTTTTTTATTGAATGTACTTGCTAATATCCGTCCTTAGCTGGAGTTATAAAAAATGAGCCATCAATGGAAATTTTTACAAAATAATAATAATAAATAAAAGGAATTAATTTTTAATACAACCAATTGGAATATTAAAATTAAAAAACTGAACCACAATAAATCTGCTGGGCCAAAGGATATTAAAACTGAACTAAAACTTCAATGAAACTAAGCTAATTAAAGTAATCCATAATTTTATCTGTTTTATCTTGACACAGAAATGTATGACCACTAAGTGAAAAAAGTTGTCCCATTTACATAAAGGAGATAAGCTGGAATGTTGTAATTTCAAAAGAATCATCCTTTTTAATGCAGTATTTAAAATCCTCTCCACCTTCTCTACAAGTGATTGCTTTCATACACCTCCAGTATTATTAGCAACTACAAATGTGGTTTCCTAAAAAAATCACAACTGATCAAATGCATTCAATTTGGTAAATACTAGAAAGAAGGAAAGAATATAGCATTGCTACTTATCATTATATTTTAAGACTGCATATGATCACCAATTGAGAAAGATTTCTCAAAGTCATGAGGGAATTAAGTAAACCAACAAAATTAACAAGTCTTTTACTGGAAGGCTCTTAGGAATGTAATATGTAAAGTCAAAATTAAGCTAAGTCTCTCGGAAACTTTCTATGCAGAAAGGGATTTGCGACAAGAAGATTATTTTTCATGCCTTTTGGCTTACTTAACTCTAGAAAAAGCTGTGAGAGATTTTAAGATTAGTCTTGAAAAAAGTTCAAATACTTGCTTTTGCTGGTGATATTGATATCATTGGGTAAATTAGACAAGCTTTGGGTCTATCCATTAATGAAGACCAAACTAAATTTATGTCTTTGCAATAAATAAAAATAGATAAGCCTGTCTGGATATCAATAGAGAATAAAATTGAGAATGAAAATGTAAATACCTTGGCTACAACAATCAGAAAATGAACAGCAGAGAAGCAATGACTAATTGATGTTTACATAGCATTAGAAACCAACTTAAATCCATATTCATCAATACTGAAACAAAGACATTATTTATAACTAGATAAGATTCTAATCCTATTGTTCTACATGGGAGTGAATGATGGGCTCCATACAGGGCAAACAGTTACCTGACTTATAAAAATTTTGGCTAAGAATTTTGGACCAATTAGAAAAAACATTTGGAAAATCACCTAAAATCACGAAATATATCAAAATTATAGTGAATTTAACGGCCTAAAGGTAATACAGCATTTTGCATTGAGTGGCTGGGGCATATATTTAGGTTGGATTACAAATTTCTCATAAATAAAGTCTCCTTTTCAATTTTGGAGGGAAAACAAGGAAAAGAAGGACCCTAAATTAGATAGTTGGATGAGGTAGAAAAGGACCTAAGAGTTGTAGAAGTGAACCGATGAAAAGCTATTGCATGGAATCGAGCTGGATGGGAAAGATTTGGCAAAACGATTTTGACTTGCAACAGGATGTACTAGCAAAGAAGAATTAGAAATACTATTTAATTAAAAACTTAAAAATAAATCTTTCTCTTATGGATATTAAATTTTAACTATTAGTTGTAAAATTAAAATTTTTTTGTAGATACAAATGAAATTGATTTTCTATGTACATTAAAATTCAGATTTGTACACTTGGCTGTGGTTAAAAGAATTACCATATTCATATATTTTGTATCTATTGGTTCATTTCATATCTTTATTTCTGACTCTATTATTAGTTACAAACGATTTCTTATAGTCATTTAAACCACATATTTATCATTTCCAAAAATATCCTTAATAATAAATATTTTAAGAAATATATATTTTGAAAATTGTGACAATGTCTTCTTTTATATGAAAGCTTTTAGTTTATTAACCGTTTGAGTGCTGAAGAGTTATCTTATATATATGCTAAAAGTGCGGAATGAAATGCGTAGTAATTTAATTAACAAAACAAGAGAAGCGCTATCACGCTTCTCCGCATTTTTGGCACACATAAGCAAAGTGCATTAACCGTTTGATTAAGTATTATTAACCGTTTGATAGCGCTTCGCCGCACTCAAACGGTTAATAATGGTATTTTTAAATATATATCTTATTTATTTACATGCAAAATTGAATTAAGGACGAATATTATAAATGTGAAACATACTCAATTCAAATGAAATAATTGGTTTACTAGCTGCTTTTTAATTCTATTGGATTTGAATATAAATGTACGTATTACCTTAAATTAGTGTTTAAAATCGTTTTCGCATACATTTGAAATTTTATGCATTTTATGTTTACCTCACACTGAATAGTTAGATACTGTGATCAGGAAAAACTTGCATTAAATTCTTTGCATACATTAATGAGAATATTATGATAACCATAAAAAGAGAATGTTCAAATTAATATTATGATTTATCAATATTTGTCCCTTATTTAAATTTTCAAAGATCTAAATTATTTTTCTTAAATAGAAAAAAATTAATTTACTTAAATAATATTAAATTATATGTATTTGAAATAATTAATATTTATTTATTTATTTATTTATTTTTTTCAAATTTGAGAATTTTATGTTTGTTATTTAAATACATCATAATGCTTTTTATGTAATAGAAATTTAAATAATTTACACGCGTTTTTATATTTTTTACATTTTATTTTAATTATAGTTTTAAAGCTAATTAAATCTAGTAAATAATTTAAATGTAATTCAAGTTTTATGTCTAACACATTTTGAATAAATAGTTCATTTTCAATAGTTTTAAATATTTTTAGATCAATTTATTCCTTTATGATATTGAATCAAAAAATAAATTGAGATATTAAAAGTGCATAACCTTTTTATATATGTCAAAACTTAATATAATTTATTTTGTGATTTTAAATCCAATGATGAGTCTCATTTTCCTGCTGTGTTAAAGCAATTCAATCCTTGATTTTGTTTATTTATTTATTTATTTATTTTTTTATTTTTAGAGACTTCAATTAATTTTGGCTCACTTAAAATTAATGAAAATCTCCACTCATCACAGTACTTTCTTGGTTCCCCCCCATTTTTTGTTATATATGATTTCCAATATAAATCTGGTTTGTTCATATAATCATTATGCTAATCATAATTTATAAATGCAAAACTTGATTATTGATCAAAAGAGATGAGTTTCATGTTTGAAAAATACTAAAATTAATACCTACCGAATTTAAGTGAAGAAACAGAACAAATCAAAAATTAAATCTTTCATTGATAGTATCTATAATTTCTGAAATACTTGTAAAGGTCAGACAATTATAATATTATTTAATATTCCTATTATTTATTTTCCTTTTATAATTTAATAAGCAACTTAAACTTTTAAAATACATTTTGTTTTTTAATTTAACTCATTTATTAGTTATTACGAATTTAAAATAATTTCTCACAAACTTCTTTATTTTTTATTTATAAAATTGGATTATGGATTACAATTTTTATGGGATGTTTTTAAATTATGTTTATCATCCACCAGAGTTGAAATTTTATTATTTATAATTCTTAAGTTTAAAGTTATTAATAAATTTTAAAATATAAAAAAATAATGTTATCATAATTTTATAATATAAAAATTTAGAAATGCTTTATAATTTAAATGTTGTAAAAGTCTGAAATAATTTTCCAGAGAAATTTTTTTGTTGCAATTCTTATAACAGAAATGATCTAATATTAGTTGTGCCTTATAGCACTGTGAAATTTTTTTTTAAATCACACTACTCATCTCCAGTTTTATCTGTTTAAAAAATAATGAAAGTAAAAACAACATATTTTTATGTAAATAATGATATCTATTAATTATACATTATCTTTTAATTTAAAAATGATTCATTTAAATTACAACAAAAGCATTCATACTTTTTTTCAATAATATTCATTGTGAATATTATCAATGTATTATATTGCATGAAAATTACTGATTTATTTATGTTGATTTCAGTTATCAAATAAAGTGCAATGACTTTCACATAAAATATTGAATTAAATGGGCTTATGCAATATGTATTTCATGCTAAAATTTTTATTTGTTTACATTCATTCAACTATAAACAACTATTCAACTCAATTATAAATGTTTTACATATTTATGGTGAGTTTATTAAAGGTTTTAGAAGATCGGAGGTTTCCCATAATTAAAGTTGAATGAATTACTATTGTTAAATTTAGTTTAATCTAATTAATCGATTATTTCAGTTGTATGCAATTTTTGTATTTTATAATATTTTTTAACCATAAAAGTATTAAATCAGAATTTTTTCATTAAATTTGTGTTCAAGGTTTTTAACATAAGTTGTTATTAGTGATATTAATGTTACTTTTTATATATTGTCAAAAATATTTAAATATTGTCTTCATATAATTTATGTTATTGGCACTAAAATGTGAAATTTATTATTATTTTGGTAATAGGCTATAATGTTATTAGAGCAATTACAAGATTATCAAGATATTTTAGGAAGTGTTTTAATGCTGCAAGACATGTCATTTGCTGCATCTAAAGATAAAGCAAAATTATCATTCGCACAGTATATAAGTAAGAATTGTGTTTTATATTTTGAATTTATATTTCAACACTAAAAATAAATGAAATAAATTAGTTTAAAATTACTTATTACTATGAATGAGTACTGATAAAACATATGTTAGAAGTGACTGGAGACACTTTTCATATAATTGATCTTCTTTCATTGTTGAATAAAATTCTTATCATTCATAAGTAAATTAGTATTACAATAAAATCATTATGTGTGAAAGTTTCTGAAACTGAGTCTCTGGTGATTGTGCATAAATTCCTGATAATTGAAATTACTTAAATATTTCAAATGTTATGTTCATAAATATATTACATTTTTCCACCATGTAATTATTTCTCATAAATATTTTATTGGCTTATTCTAATATAATGGGAGTGTTCTTGACATATAAAAGATATAATTTTAAAAAGTAGGATTTTTTTAAAAAATGAAATGTTTTTACAGAAAAAAAACATTTCATTTTTTCTGTAAAATTTTTTAATAATCTAATAAAATAATTTTATACTTTCTAGCAAGAGTATTGTCTGCTTTAGTTGCAACTCTTCAAGCTAAAAGTGATAACTATAATGATGTTTATCTTCGTGCAATATTTAGAATGAATAACCTACATTATATATTGAAAGCCTTACAAAGGTTTGTTGTTCATTTTATATTATATTGCCATAATTTACTCCATAAATATACATTTATGGTTAAAAATGTATGTATATTATAGAATGCTTTCATGCATTACATTTGTATATAAAGAAAAAAAAAACAATCATATTGCATTTGAAAACTGAGTCTGAATATTCAACTATAAATATAGGATTATCAATAAAGTTTATATTTTATTTTCTGAATTAAATAATACATTTTGCTTTTCTTTTATTAATTGTTATTCCTTTACCACCACTTTTAAAGCCAAGCTGCCAGCAGAATAATTATTTCCTTAGTTTTCAGTTCATAAGTTTGATTCTTACATCTGGAGGAGGAATATTTACAATAGTTTAAAGTGACATTATAAGAGAGAATCCTGGTCAAATCATCCTGTGACAGCAAAGATTGGTTATAGATGGCCAAAGGAATGAAATCACTTATTTTGAAAGTCCATCAGGCTTAATGTATTTATATTTAGAAGGAATTTTTGTAATTGATCATAATAATCTCTAGGAGAGATGTTAGAGGGCTTCTGATAGGAAAATGCTGAAAAGATATATTTAACAATTTATTGTTTAGAGAAAATCAATAGCAGTTTTTTATTATGACTAATGGATTCGTTTTGGTGCTATTTCACTATTTGTAATTTATTGGGATATAGTTTAAATTTCTTCTGGTAATATCGTAAAATATTCGTGTGAACATATGATGAAGTAAATTTAATATTTTTTATTCTTTATTATTTTTCATTTCCATGAGATACATGTCACACTCAAAAAGTTTTAATCAAAAACATTTTTTAAACTTTGATTAAACCTTACTAACAAGAAGTATCTGAATAAAGAGTCTTGGTTGCTTTAAGGAATCCTGAATACTTTTTATATTCAAGACATATTCTGATATTATTTAATAGATGATGCAAAGAATCTTTAAAATAGTATGATACTATTATAGCAATCATTTCAAGCAAAATAATGCCATTAGTTCACTTTTTATGCATCAATAAACAATTTCAAATGAATTTTAAAAGTCTAGCATCATTTATGGATGTAAAAAGTGAAACATTTTGACAAAAGGAGACCAAACCCATCAGGACAATCTAATAAAATGTGTGTGGATAAGGAAATCATGGAATAAATATTACATAATTAACAGAAATCATTTAAAAAAATAGAACATCGTACAACCTAGGAGAAATGGAAAAGGATTATTTATCTTTAGATCATTTTATAAATCATGTGAAAGAGACAGAATTATAGATTTTTTGTAAATAAATGGCATTTAGGTATAAGTAGAAATTTATTTTTTATGCATATCTTTTACTTTGTCTGAAAATATTTTTTCTTCATTTGAGATACATTTGTACATTTTGATGTTATTTTTTCTGCCAAAAGTGATTTCTAATGTTACATATTAGCTATTTTTATATATGCTAAATTATTACATGTTATATAATCCAGGATATAAGTGTCCATTATATACCAGAATATGTGGTATATAATTGCATAAACTATTTCCTAACTAAGAAATTAATTATTGTCCTTTTAATTATTTAGAATACCTGTTGTATAACCCTTTATGTAAATTTATTTTAAAATTATAATTTCTACCATTGGAAATGTATTAAATAATTAGATCCTTTATCCTCTGCTAAATATTTCTAATATATTTTCGAAAAATATATTTAAATTTATTACAAAATTTATCAGAAATTCTTTCTACGTTATTATTAGAGTTAAAAATGTATGTTTCAGTATGTCAGTACAATTTTGGTTGTGTATCTCAAAAGCCAGAAATTCTGTGTCTCTTTAATGAGTATCTGAATTCTTAAATATCTGTGATTCCAAGTTGTCAAATGTTATGTAGTTATTCTATATGAGTTTATTAAGCTTTGTAATTATTTAATATGAATTTCTTATGTATGTTATTATTTGTTTCAATTTCAGAACTGGCTTATTAGAAATCTTACAGTTACATAATCCAGCAGTTGAAGGTTATTATAATGGTCAAATTATTGAACAGAAACGTGTTTATTCCCAAAGGTATGTTTAATATTTTGTTTTATTTCTGTCAGTTCATAAATTTTTTTAATAATCTACACCTGCTGTATTTAAACGACTATTATTTTGCTCATCTGTTTTAAAAACTAAAAATATTGCTGCAGCAAATAAATTAAATGTTAGTTTTTTTTTATATTGAAATAAGAATTAAAAATACTTTTAAACTTTTCATTTTATTCTATGATCCTTTTTGTAATAATTTAACAATAACAGAAAATTTTTATTTATATGTGAAATTAACATTTTTTATTGTCAAACTATAAAATCTTGTAGAAGTTGCTGATATAAATATTTATATGTATATTTCAGAATTCAATTAAATTAAAATACTTTATATGTCTTTATTTTAGAAACATATAACCAAAAAAGCTTTTGCTGTGATTTTATTTAAAAAATTAGTAAATTATTATTTACATATAAATTTTAATAAAAATAATTTGATCTTTCTTTTTTAAAATTCATTGCTTTATATATATGCAGTTATAATTTGTTTTAATAATTTTACTTGCATTGCCAATTATTTATCTATTGTTAAAATAGTATGATTACAAAATATATAGCAACAATTAAAACATTTCTCTTAATTTGTAAATTGCTTATTAAAATTCATTAAAATTTCTTGCCTTAGTATTGTGCTACTACTCTTAGATTTCTTGTTAAATCTTATGTTTTGAAATTTACATTTATATGTGTCAATTATAGCTGGTGCAAAGTTTTACATTATTTGATGGAAGTAGAGAAACCTGTCAGATCACAATTGAGTCAAGCAAATATGCAAAAGGTAGTAACTATAAATTTTTTTTTATCTCGGTTATTGGTATTTAAAAAATGTTTGATTTGATATTACATCAAAGTATTTATTATTAATTTTAAAGTAAATTATTTATTAATTAGA
>JAPDSC010058778.1:0-10409 GCA_026290005.1 Latrodectus geometricus
AATATCCATGTCTGCTCCATGCAACACCTTAATATATAACACACCACAGTACTTCACATTTGTTCAAACAAACATTTTCTATAAGCATTTCCACTACACTAAGTTAGTAAATTAAAAGTTTCATAAATTGCTTAAAAGATAATATATGTAACTGTTATAAGAATGAATGCTATATTTTATTCATTTAACTATCATTCAGATAAATAATGATGATTTTTATAATAATGCTTATTAACTATTTATTGCCAGTCATCATTAATTAAAAATAAATGCTTTGACCATAAGAAATAAAGATTAATAGTAAAAGTTGTTTTCATTTTCTGATTCCTATATTATTTATTGCATTTATAATAAAGATTGGAGAAGAATGAAGAAACTTCTTAGCTAATTATAATTGTTACAATAGCAATGCTTCAAATGAAAGAACCAAACTAACATTGACCCAAAAAGAAAAGTTATCAAAAAACAGAATAAAAATTTCTTAGAATCAAAAATTGACAATCATTTATTGTTAGAAAGAGGAGACATAAAGTTGTAGAAATTCTAGCAGGTTCATCTAACTAGGATAAAATTTACAATGCACATGCTTGATACTACTTTAAGTTTATAATTATTTAGTGAAATATACACAAATGTAATTTATGTTGCATTTGTAGGTGAAGATTCATTTCTTTCTTTTAAAGAATCATTTGCATTTCAAATATTGGTAGTTTTCATTAACCAAGTTAAGTAAAATAGTTTTCTTATTTTTTTTCAAATTATTCAATTTTTTGTTAAATGAAAAGAAAATATGAATGATATAAATTATGAATTTTGTCATACTTTTCTACAAGAAAAGTCTAAAAAGATTTATTTATCAAGTATAAGGAGATTAGCATTTAAAAGAATTTGTTCTTGTGTGTTCACAGTTAATTTACTTTAAATAAAAAGAAGTTTAAATATTTTAATTAAAACAATAATGCATTAATATATGAAAAATAAAACCCACTTCTGAAATTCAGTGAAATTCTTTGCTTTTAAATTATTAAGAAATTGATAATTTTATAAAAATGTAAAATTTATTTTCTGAGCTTAAAAAAGTAAATTAATTTCTAATAGAAAAATGTTTCATCATTTCTTTTTACACAAAAGTAAGAATTCATATCTTAATTCTGAAAGGCACTCTGATCAATGGAAATTCAGATTTATTACTTACATCTATTAATAAATGTTAATAAAATACATCTATAAATAAATGTTAATAAATTATATTAATAAATGTTAAAATAAAAGTATGAGCAATGAGGAAATAATAATAAGGTCATATTTATAAAAAATAAAAAAAAAAAATAAAAAAACACGGAAAACAACTTTTTAAGCTGAGAACAAAATGAAAAACATAATACCAGGTTTATCTGAATAATATATTTAGTCAAATAATATAATTTTACATCACAGATGATAGATTTGATTTCATTTTTGTAATGAATTTTGTTCAAAAACAAAAAAACTCAAATGATAAGGAATTATTTGCTTAAATATGAAACAAAACATTTGTTATCACTTTTAAGTACATTAAATTGTTAAATCTTAACATCATAAGTTAACAGAAAATATATATAATTTTCTATTTTCTTGGTAGCTTCATATTTTACAAAATGAGAACATCATATGCAATAAGATAAATTTGTCAATTGATCTATAACATATGTGGCACATGAAAATAATTTTTTTTATACTCAACTCTTAAAAAAACTTGCTGTTTTCAAATAGATAGCAAGATTTTTTAAAATATCTTATATTATTTCCTAATTTTATTTAACTATTAAAATTAGTGCTTCAAATAAAAACAACAAATCGTGATAAAAATTATTGCTGTTTAATCTTTCTTGCTTGTTAATTTTTTTTCAAATTTCCTGAAAGAATATTCAAGAAATAAATAGATTCACATAAAACTGATTTAAGCTGTAAGCATTTTAGCATTTACATGCTAACTAATAAGAGATTTCAAATTGAAGTAGTAGAATAAAGTATTTTGTTAATAAATATATAAAAATTACTAACAAGTAATCACATAAAATAAGTCAAATAAATGAAGTTTTTTAAGTCTTAACTTTGGCAACATTACATCAAATTGAATGAATTAATACTGCTGAAATAAAATAAAAAGCACATTAAATTTTCTATGAAAAATTTTATAAAACAAACTAAGCTTGATTAATTATTTATAACTGAATTATACATGATATGGAAATATAATTTTCCCAGTTAACTCCACAGTGAAATAAAATTATAAAATTTATTACTGCCAATAAGTATTTAAGAATACTGCATTGTTTCATAAATATAGGCTAAAATAAAATTTAAAAAAGAAATACCTTAACTATTTTAGGATCTGTAAAGACTTCATTCAATACATACAGCTCACTTCGCAATTTCAAAACATCCACAATATAATCTGTATCATTGGTGGATATTTGCATTAAGCAAGTAAATCCTTGGAAACTTCGATAAGAATGATGCTAAAAAAGTTTATACAATAAAAAATTACATAAGAATTTCAAAAACTCTTCAAGAAAATTTCTCAATGAAAAGTTAAATAAATATAAATCCATATCATATTTTAGGTTTTTCATCAGGAGTGAAGTTAAAAATATTTAATAAACAAAATTTGTAATGCAAAAATAATAACAGTAAAATAATATTGATTTTCAATAACTGAACCCATCAGAACCAACACAGATATTTAAGTTATTGAAAGACTAAACTATAAAGAAAATTTTAATTTCATTAAACAATACTGGTCAGTTAAAGAGAAATATATTAATTTTTTATACAATTATTATATCAAGTAAATTTCAGTTATATATAAATAAATAATTAAGTTATACATAATTATGTAATATTTATTCAGTGTTTTACATTAATTCTTTTTTAAGAAAAACTATTTTATATAATACTTATCACATTCACAATGCACTGCAATATTTGTTTTAAGACAATTGTATTGCTGAATAAAATATTTTTTTCACTTTTTATAAAAAAAAAAATTTATATAAGTGATGACGGTTGATTGTTTTAGGCTATTTAGTCTTTAACTTATAAAATTCAATATTTAAATTTGGGAAGGATTTTCACTAATATCTTTGGGAATCAATTATTTTTTTGGCATGCCAGATTCCTCAAAAATTCAACATTGTCTATATTTCTCTAAAGATTGCAATAGTTTCTTATAAATTAAAACTAATTTTAAAAATAACTTTGTTATTCTATATAGAATACAAACTTATCAAAAAGAATGTACTATTATAGGTTAGAGATATTAGAATAAAAATTTTATAACACTAAACTAGAAGTTTCAAAAGTTTTTCCATGGATTTGTCATACAATAATTTCAGATCTGAGATTTACTCAGCTTTAAGAAATCATTTTAAAAGTGTGGCTTTAATTGTAGGAATTGAATATCTTTTTCACTTTAGATTAGGATTTGACATTTCAAGTGACATTAGATGTAAAAATACAAGCAATCAAGAAACTCAATAAAGTTAATGAAAAAGATTTTACAATAAGTTACCATGTAAGAAAATTGTAATGCACGAATTAAACTAAAAATTCAAGTTTCCAAGAATTCACAGCATAAATCTGAATAATACTTAATTATACATATCTTTAAAACTATTGTTTTACATAAATAAAAATTTCTGATTTATTTTATTAGTAACCCCAAAATCAACTACAAACATTTTATTCTTTAAATGATAACAGATATTATAATATTACAATAAATTAAATATTTAATTTGAGTAAAAATAAATTTAGTATTTTTTGCATCAGTTTGTTCAATGGATATGTATGAATTGCAGATTCCTTGCTTAAAAGAGAGTTAAAACAACTTATAAACTTATTCCTTCATTTAAAAATTTAATATTGCATATATATAAAAAATTCTATTGTATTTTTAGTAAATTCAAGTTATTTTGAGCCAGAAAAATTCTTGGTATGAACTCATTTATTACAATAAATAAAAATGTCCTAAAAATATGTTATTTTTGATAAAATAAAGATTTAAGATAAATTACCTCTAAATCAATAGCAAATTCTTTTTCTTTTTTTAATGCACCTAAAAGTTTTTGTAATTCTTCTTCTGTTTCTATGAACATAAAAGGTGTCTCATCCAGTGGTTTAGGAAACTAGAAAAAAAAAACACAATTATTAAAAGAATAATAATATTGGAAGATATGACAAAAAAGAACAAAATGTTTATTAAAGATAGTTAAAATTAAGATCAATCAGATTTTGTTTTCTGAAATCTTTTTCAATTGAGCTCCAATACAAGTCATTTTGAATATTTTTTAAAATATTCCTTAATGCTTATTATATTAATAAATTTGTAAAATAATTTTTTATTTTACCAGAAATTGTATAAATCACTGTTTGAAATTTCTTAAAAATTGTACAAAAAGTTTAAATGATGAGTTTTCATTTTACTCTTAATCTGGAAAATAAGAGAAGAAGATTAAAAAGAAAATGCAACAAACTTTACTTTCTAACTTTACTGCAAGCAAGAGGTGTCTCAAATCGTATCAATTCATGATATACAAAAATTTTAATAAAATTTAATTTATTAAATATAAGTTCAAAACAAAAAATAAATAAAGATAATATTGTAGTTATCTAATACGAATTTTATAATACAATGCATTGTGCAACTTACTTCTAATTCGGCTTCTTGCAAATGCTCTTCCAAAGGTTTGAATTTTTCAATTTCCCATTCATAAGGATGACAATATCTAATAGAAAAAATAAACAAATAAATAAAAGATTTCATAACATAGCAATATAATTAAATTGTTTTGATACTAAATGTTATGGATTTACACTACATTCAGTTAAAAAAATTAAAATATGATTCCTGATGAATGAACTAAAAAAGTTGCAAGAAAAGCCAAATATCCTATTTAACCTGAAGATTATAGAATTATAGACTCAATTTGGTTTATTTATTGCTCTATATTTATACTTTTGGCACATTAATTTGACTAGAACTTAACAATTTAATGAGGACTCCCAATCACTATAAATATCTGTTTGAGGTGAGCAAAGTCTTTGAATTGAAGACTAGGATCCTAAGCCTTCAGTTACAAGTTTGTTAATTTAAGAACTATATAAAAATCTACTACATGCACTAGATAATATAAAAAACAGAATATACATAAAAAAAAGCAGTATTTGAGATATGGGGAAAAATTGTGAAACAAATCTGCATATAATTCAGAGAAAACTGAATAATAATTTACATGGAAATGGTAATTTAGTCACAAATTATTTTGATGATAAAACTTTTCTAAATAAAATTTTTTTTTTATATCTATTTAATGATTTTATATTGTTGACAAATGAATGACTTTCAGACTTACTCATCTCTATCTTCACCTTTTTCAAGAATTATAGCAAGAGGCTTGATAGAATTTGGTTTTTCCTTAATAATGGGTACAAAAGCAGAGTCAGTATTATCAATCTTATCTTTGAAAGTAAGCTGTGGTCTGGAAATATTTTTTGCAGTCAGTAATTTGTAACTCTGGGGGCTTGAGCTGAATTGCTGCAAAATCAAATATAAATTTATAGGAAATGAAATTATTATGTATAGAAATTATTTATAATTGTATTTTTGATTTTTTTTAAAAAAAAAAATTAGTTATGAATATAATAGTATGCATATAAGATAGTCATTCATATTTTCACACATAACCTTACAAACCTAGTTACTTCTTGATACTCTGAAGCATGTAGTATAGTTTAACTTCACAAAAGTTGAATTTTAAATAAAACATAACAGGCAAATATGAAACAGTAAAAAGTAATTCAGAAATATATTTTACATTTGCAAATTTCTAAGATTCTTAAAAAGTAAAATTAGAGTTATAAGATTTTTTTAAAAAATGATTCCAAAATGTCTCTTTTACAGACACATTAACTATCACTTTTATCACTTATAATTAAAAAAATATTAATATTAAATGAATAAAATAAAAAACATTTATATAGCTAAATGATATTACATTACAAAAAACAAGAGAAATGCACAATGAGAAACATTTTATAACAAATATTCAAGAACAAATTCACAATAACTTTGATACATATCTATATAGTAAAATGGCAAAATTAAAGGTATAAACATTATGAAATTGATTAAAATGAATTGCCAAATATTTAGACAATATTTAATAAAAAAAAATGAATTAAAAACAAGAAGAGCTTTCTTTTTTAATGAGTAACATCAATTAAATTGAATAGTATGATTATAGCATTAATGGTTTGAAACCCATTTTCATGAATATAAAAATGTAATTTCTGAATGACTCATTTGCCAAATAGATTAACTCCATAATAAAACAAGTTGAGAAAAATAATAAAATGTGTTAATTTTAAAATTATTTTTAAATTATAAATTCAAAAATATGAAGTATATAATGTATTACTACAGACACATCTTATCTAATGACATTGAAAATATAAGATAGAATATTCTAGTGTTAGGATTACAGCTTTTAAACCTTTTCATTATTATGATCACATGATGAATCTGAATGAAAACAAAATTGTTTTCTTGAATCAAATTTTCTGCTAATAATTTCTAATGAAGAACTATTTGATTCATTATTTTCCTTATTTAAATAATTCTTATTTACATTTTTCATCTCATTATTCTAATAGTTTAATTTTTTCTTATAAAATACCTCACAACAAAATTGAAATTTATAAGTATTGGCTACAGTGGAAATTTCAATAGTACCAAATTGAAATTTATTTTTCTCATACTTGGTTCATATGAACAATAACAGTTCTCATCTAATAAAAACAAAGGAAGCATTTATATAAATAGAATATAGTATGGAGTTAAACTGATTGGCTTATTAAATAAATTATTCAATGTTCAATAGCAAAAAAAAAAAAAAAAAAAAAAAAAAAAATTTGTCATTTAGTAATGTTATTCTTAATAGAGAAATTTATTTTGGTTGTATACAGTTCAAAGCTAATCAAATGCTTTGATACTAAAACTTAATAAAACCCAAAAAAATGGAATCTAGATTTCGAAAATGAAGCAATCATATATGTTAAAAATTAGAGTAAAAATTCTTTATTTCAGTTTTGAAAACAATATTTCTAATTGGAATAATTTAGAATGAATAGCAAAATAACATTTCTTCTTCTATATTTAATATAATTATTTTAACTAAAAGTACATTGATTTAGTATGTAGCATAAAATATTACTTATGATACCTATTAAGAAATATTCCCCAATTTCAAATAATTTTAAGAAAGAAATATTTAAAAAAAAAAGAAAGAAAATTTTAATAGATTTAAGATTAGCTTGAATAGTAAAGAAAGTTTAAACACTTTAATGACTTTTACAACACACTGCAATGAAAATGGACACCAAAGAATAAAAAGTTATGAACTACTTTAAAAGAAACACAAATAATAATTGGAATGCTTGGAACAAGCAACAGCTTCTTGTTTCAAGAAATATTCCACTCTCCAAATTGACAGTTCTATTGTAAACAATGTCAAGGACATTCCATTGCATTCCAAAGCCATTAACCTGGCTTCACTGATAGCAACATACTGTAGAGAAGCATACTTTGGAAAGAAGTATATATAAGCACATAATCATTGTATCAGCTTAGCAAGGCATATATATACGCTTGCGGCAAACAAGAGATAAATAAAGTTACTTATATTCATGAAGTTGCATTATTACTAGCTTATTTAAACAGCCAAATATCTTATAAAATAATCAAATACCTTTTTATTCCAACTTGTATTAATGGCATTAGGAGGTTTTACTGCTAACACAAGTTCTTCATTAGATTTCTTTACACCAGTTGCTTCATCTATGTAATTACTCTAAACAAGAAAAAAAATTGACAGTAATGTATGAAAGTATTTAATAAAATTAAAATAATGAAAGATTATAAGTTATTAATTCATAATAAGTGAAATACATAATATATAATTTGTAATGTTGCCTTGCTGAATTCTAAAGAGGAAATGGACATTATTATTCATGCCTTAAATGAAGTAATCATTAAATTTTACACTCTGACAAAAATAGCTTTACAGAATAATAACCTTTTTAACTAACACAATCACAGTTTGATATATTTGTTTTATTTATTTAATAAATACATAAAATATGTAAATTAGTTTTTCTTATGGGCAAATGATGACATATAAGATGTAATTCTCTTTAAATGTAAGAATCCAACAATGAGCTTATTTTGATAACATTTTAGCATAAGTGATTTAATAAGTTTTTACACACTTTGATTAAGAGAGATTACTATATTAATGAAAAATCAAGCTCAAGATTTTAACACTCCTGATAGTTAAATGTTAACATGAAAATCTTCTAACATTAATATTATTGTTTAACATTAAATTATTTAATATTTGTCGAATATTTATTCTTATAAAAGAGACCATACTAACCCCTACTAATCTGTATTTTTAATGTATAATTGTAAATAAGCATTTTTAACTGAATCAATTATTAATGTTTTAAAACTGCAGTGTGTTTCTAATCATGCTTTGAAATTTATTTGTTTTTGATTTATACCAATGACAAACATCAAATTAAAAATATACCAGTTTTCTTCATAAATAAACTTTGAGTACTTTTAATAATTAGTGAATATTTCCAAATAACGTGAATATAGCTTTATTCTACACCTTTCTTGAAAACATCACATTTATTGAATATTAAATGCAATTATTATAATTAACACTTTATTTATCTTTCTCTCACTATACATATAAATATTCACTACTCTCTCACACACAGTTAATCATCTAATTTTCACACCTTCTAATATTAAAAATATAATATTGATCTGTTATAAAGATAAGCATAAGACTTTCATATACAATAAAATTTTTGATCAGGAATGAAGATTGTAACATCTTGAGATCAATACATACTATAGTAAATGCAAATATTTGAAAGATAATGTTTAACAATTCATATTAAAGAAATATTTTCAACAAAATGAAACTTCATTATAAATTTAAATTGATATTTTAAAGTATTAATTAACATTAGCTAATAAAATATCTTTTCAAAATTTTTATAAAACAAATTACACATGAATGAAAGTAAAATGCAATAAATTAAAAATATTTAAGTATCAAAATTTGAAAATCTTTTAAGGAATACTTTATCAAGCTTTCATAATAAAGTATAATAAATGAATAAGAATATTATAAGCAGAGTCAGACAATATAATATTTTAAATAACGGTTTTAATTGTCACCGCAAAAATATTTTGTTAAAAAATTCAAAGTAATGAATTTAATAAAAAAGTCACATAAATGAAACATATTTTTCAAAATGATATAAATTATTAATAAAGAATTTTATTATAAAAAATGTTTAATGTTAATTTTTTCTTAGTAATAAATTACTTTTGAATTTTAATTTAAAATTTATCATATCAAGAAAGGAATACTTTTTAAGTGACACCATATCAAAAAACAAAATAAAATTTTTTTTTAAATAACTTAATTATTAAAATCAATTAACAAACAATTTACTTTTTGGTAAGTTTATTTAATTTAATATTAATCAATTAAGGGTATTAAAAATTTATTTAAAACCAGTTTAAATCAATATTGACACTTATGATATAAAAAATTCAACTGTGTAATTGGGTTTTACATTTAAAGAAATAAATTAAAAAAGACAAATAACCCTTACCACATTTTCAATTATGACATCATTTACATCTACTAATAAGTCAAATTTTTCTTCTAATTCTCTCCTTTGAAAACTTTCCCGAAAACCTTGATTTTGTATCAGGCCTGTCATTCTATAAATAATGAAAAGTAACATATTGCATTTAATGACCTGAATTTTATTAACATTATTGCACAAATATAATGCAGTAATATGTTTTCTAATAAATTTTTGCTTATTTCCTTAGATAGTGAAAGCATCAAGACAAGCACTAACTTACAATGATAAAAGAAATTGCTTTTTTTGTTGCATGACAGCTCGAAATCCAGCAAAGCTATTATAAAAATCATAATCATCCCCAGCAGATGGAAGATCATTTGCAGCTTTTGTAGCCATTAAGACTGAGCGAAGACAGTCCTAGAATGAAAAACAATTATATTAAAAAAATGAAAGATATAAATTATAAGACAAAAGAAAGCACAACAGCAATAAATGAGATAAATTATCATGAAAATGCTGTTGCATTAAGGCTTTGCAAAAATATACTTATCTCATGTTCCAACTAATCAAATATAATGTATTTCTAACAATTTAAATATTTTCAAAAATAAATTTTAAGAATTTTTAAATATGCAAGCTTAAGCTTTTTTTAGAAAGTTTATAAAAATTTGTAGCTTTTTTTTTTTTTT
>JAPDSC010058788.1:0-18116 GCA_026290005.1 Latrodectus geometricus
TTAAATAGAATATTAAACAAATGTTTACATTGTATTTGTTTGGAAACAGTTGTTGATATGACGTCACACTAATGTCGTCAATATGACATAAATAAGAGCACTTTCAGTGCTGTGATTATTAACAAAAGTCGATAATAATTTACTGTCGCTATTGACGACTTTTTCAAAATATCGCCAGTCTGCTCAAGCGAGGTCTGAAAATCAACAGAATATTCCATTTTTTATTGATCGATTCCCATTTTGTCAGAATCCCCCATTTTTCATTGGTCAGAATCCTTCATCTGTGATTGGTCAGAATTAGTTGGGTTGTGAGAAAATGTTATTTATGGCCAACTTTGAAAATCACGCGGAACTACTTCGATATACCCAACCAAAAATTACGCGCCTAATCTGGCACTCCCTACGGACTTTCTAAGGTTGTTGTTTCTTATTTTGGTGTTGCCATTTAGGTTTTTTCATTTTAGCTTTTAGGTTTTTGCCGTTGCCAAATTTAATATTTTCTTCTATTTTGTACTATTTTTTATATTTTTTTAAAGTTTTTTTTTGTTATTAATTATTTGTATTTAGCGAGAATCCATCTTGGCGAGAAAAAATGTCACCAAATTTCTGATTTGGGGGGAGGGTATATCAAAGTAGTTCCAATCGCGCCAATAGCGATCGTACAGTAAATCTGAGCCCAAAACTCAATGCAGGAATGGTGTGAAACAATGTTTTATAACGAATCACCTGGTCTACAGCATCTTGATGATCCCAACTCTGTCTAATATCATTCTGTAGTATGCAAATTAGCAATTAGTATTCTACGTCAGATTACATGTATAATCTCATCACCTGTACTGATAGTATGCACCGATGACACTTTAAACAGTGTCTATCTCATTTATGTTATGTTATGGTGTAGCCTTTATTCAAACGTCTCGAAACGCTTTACTTGAGTAACTTTACAATTCCATCTTTCCTGCAATATATGAGCCTTTTTTGACACAAAAATTTTCTGGCCGGAATTTTTTTCAGATCTCTCACCAACTGTAAATGTTTAGACAATAGATACCGAGATATTAGTTCTCACCAATACGGAAGTTGTTAATGGTTGATGACCTGCGGGGAACAACTTTGATATACCCCTCTCCCCCACAAAAAAAAATAAAGCCCCAAATGTGGCCCTGCCTACGGACTTTTTAGGGTTGCTGTTTCTTATTTTGGTGTTGCCAATTTAGATTTTTTCAACTTTTAGGTTTTTGCTGTTGTCAAATTTAGTATTTTCTTGTATTTTGTACCATTTTTTGAGTTTTTTTAAAAAAGTTTTTAGTTATTAATTATTTGTATTTTGTGAGAATCCATCTTGGCCAGAAAAAAAGTCGCCAAATTTCCGATCTGGGGGGTGAGGTATATCAAAGTAGTTCCAACTGCGGTATCCATTGACTCTGTTTAGTTATTTCTGGACATCTCATATAATTTTCTGTTTGACTCAGATGTGCAGTTTTTGGTATTTTAAAAATTGTTCGAGTGAGGTTAAACTTTTCCGGATCTTTCTATGTATGTTTAAATTTTTTTAAAGATTTCTTATTTCGTAGTATATTATTTAATACACATCAATTTATTAATTGTCTTTCTTCTTGGTGTAAAAATTAAAAAAAAAAAACATTACAATCAAAGAAATAAAATATTACACAATAAGCACTTATCTTGCTGTTAACTTGTTTTTCTATAATATGTGTGTGTCCTCACTTAAATTCTGTTTTTTTTTATTTGTTGCTATATAGTAGCAATCGTGCTTATTTAAAATGGAGTGTTTGTTGTTTTAGTAAAATTTTACCATCAATGAGATTAACTAAACAGGAACTAATCGCAAAAATTGTTTGGGGGAGATGCCACAATAAATTCATAAATAATAATTTACGATTCTTACATATTAGTTCCACCGCAACTTTTTAAGCCAAATGAATTCGAAAGAAATTTCTTTATAATTAGAAAATTTCTTTTTAAAATTATAAGTAAACTTTTCATAAATAGTAAAAGAAATTTTTTAGCTACTTCTTAAGTTTTGGCGGGAAATTAGCTGCGGTGGCGCTAATATGTAAGTCCCTAATTTACTTATGTCGAGTTTTAACATGCAAAGCAAAACTTGGTATATAAGTTTTTCTTCAATATCCAGTCTATAACGAGTATCAAATAAACATACTATTACTAAAAATATAGACAATTTATATTTTCTTTACAATAAATTTTCTCCAATGAAAGATAACACTTCAATTATGCTTGCCTCATTTAGGAGAACAACTCTTACATTTAGTATTCCAGGTATTGAATATATTGTAAATTTTAGCTGAATTTTCATTATTTTAACAAGACGCCGGGGTATGAAGGGAAATAGTAATGATAAAGATATTGAATTACCAGACTATGTAAAATTTTAAATCTAAATGAAATTATTCCTTTCTTATTTTTAATTAATATAGAATTTCTTATTAATTACCAATGAAGATTTTGAATCGAATCACGCTTAATAAGACTTATTTTATTTTTTCAGTTTTTCTTTACTGTATAAAAAATCATACTGTTAATAATCCATACATTATCTAATTTTTTTTTCAACGGCTGGCAATGATTGACTAACCCTTTACCATGATAAGGACGGAAACTGCTACTCATTTCAGCGTTACAAGGTGAGAACATGTGGACCAAGTCACGGAGGCTTTACGTCCCACCGTCACAAATACAGTGAGCCATATTTATCCGTCATATTAGAAAAAAGGATAAGGAAATACGGAGAGAGAGAAAGGAAACGCCTATGATCAAACCGGGATTCGAACCTGAGACCAACAGCCTAGAATTCAGAAACTCTAATCACTCAGCCATCAGTCGGCACTTTATCCAAAATTAAATTAACTAAATAATAATTTAAAACTTTTCCCTTTTAACTGCCATTAGCGTCTTTCCAGAACATAAAAATATGAAGTGATTTGGTGTAATATCACTACATACACACTTCTCGTCACTTAGTGTAACGTCACTACATTCTTATAAGTATATATACTAAAACCGGCTAATCTGCCAATATCATATTATTGGTAACGTAAATTTAAGTGAACTAAAACAGTATGAACTAAACAATGGTTATAACATTTATTTTCTATTATAAAAAGGGTTACAACTGTTGGGCTTAGATTTACTGTACGGTCTCTATTGGCGTGATTTTCCAAAGTTGGTGATAAATAACATTTTCTGGCAACCCAACCAATTCTGACCAATCACAGATGATGGATTCCGACCAATGAAAAATGGGGTATTCTGACTAAATGGGAACCGACCAATGAAAAATGGAATATTCTGTTTATTTTCAGACCTCGCTTGTGCAAATTGGCTATGCTGACGTGATTTTTGGTAATTTTTTGAAATAGCCGCCAATAGTGATCTTACAGTAAAATTTTACCAACTGTTGTGTCATATTAAGCCATCAATGTCAGTTCTGAGATCAATAAAAATATTTATCTTCATGAAACGAATGGAAAAATTCGGAAGGATAAATTTGAATATTTAAAGTTATTGATAAAATATGTGAAATTAAGTTGTATCTGAAATTAAGTTATTGATAGAATATGTGTATATATAGTTAAATAAATAAGAAATATAATGTATTGTTGCATAATACTTCTTAATATCAAAGCACAATTTAATTATTCAATTTGTAGGTTATTAGCAAAATGAATCTTTGGCAAATTACTAACCATCTACGACTAGTGGATCTATATATAAGCACTGTATAAAAATACAAATAAAATAATATATTCCATAAGAAATTATTCTTACAAACTATTTGTAATGTTTAATGCAAATTTGTGAAAAAAAAATTGGTCGTTCACACAAACAAACAAATGAAGTTATTAAACAAAATATATTTCACAGTGTTAATAAATTTTTACGCATGTTAATTTCTTAACAAAACTTATACAAAACTTTAAAAGTCAAAATGAATTAAATTTTATGGTGAATTAAATTATCAAATGAATTTCTGGAATCTGGTAAGCATATTGACCAAGTCATAAACTAAATATTTTCTGTATAAAATAGACAGCTTATGCAATTGTGCATATGCGTTGTTTCTTTTTTGAATGCCGTACGTACTTCTGCAGCCATGCATTTTTGATCTGAAATTAAGTCTTGCGTGCTTAAATAAAGGTAAGACTCATGTATCTTAACACAAATAAAATGTGATTTTCAGTTCAAAGTGCAATCGATGAGAATAAGGGAAGAGTTGCATCAAGTGACGCCATCACTCTAGAAAGTAAACTTATGTGGTGATATTAAATACAAGTTAGTAATGTGGTTTCCCACAATGTTGTGAAACACGAATGTTGTACCAGCGTGCTTTCCACTTCGGCTTCGCTGTACCTACCTGAGTTGGGTTCTTCCAGTTTGATAGAAGCAGTTGGGTGAGAGTTTCCTAATTTAGAAACAAGGACCAAGCAGTAAACTCTCAATCCCAGATGTATCATTTCACATGGAGGACATTGCAACTACAATATTTTACCTACCCAAAGCATGATCAACCATGATGAATGCGAACGCCATGATGATATAATTGTTACTCGTTCATAATAAATAACATTTTTGAATGACAACTTGGCTCATATAAAATTTCATATTATTCATACATTTTTTATTCTCATTATTTTTATTTAAAAACAATTTATGAAAAGTTGATAATAAACCACTCTATTTTATTTATATAAATCACTAAAATGTAATCTAAAATTGTGGCAATATTATAAAATATGTTATATAATTCTTGAAATAGATAAATTTAAATATTTATTTTTTTTTTAAAAAATTAAAAATCAAGAATTTATTGAGAATACAGAAACATTTATTTTATACATTAAATTTTAATTTTCATAAAAATTTTATTTTATTGTATGATTTTAATTTGAGATTCTTTTATTTGGAATTTATATTTCATTAATATATCAAAAATTATCTTTTGGAAAGAGCGATGAATTTTAAAATATCAAGTAAATATTACATTCATCTAAAAATAATAGTTTAATTACACTTGAGTGTAACACCAAACTGGATTTAAACATGCTCAACATTAATGAGTGTGAATTGGAAAATTTTTAATTATTAAGAGCTTTTCATCAATTGCTTTTTTACTGAAAAATAAATCTTTATAAAATCAAATGCTAATTAAAGAAAATTCAAATCTCAAGTGTAGAACTAAAAAATGTGTTCTCATAAATGGAATGTAACACACGATAGATTTAAAAATTAAGACACTTAACATAGTTTATTTGATAGATAATTGCTCATTTACACCATTTTACCATAGTAAGATAAACTTGTTCTAAATGGAAGGTAAACATCTTCAAGAATTTTCAATTGATTAATGATACTTCAGAACACGGCAAATAATTAACTCTGAAAATAAAGTTTAAATGATATAATTTAAAATACAAGTAAAACGTTTTAATTTCTTACACAATTTACTTTAACACGCAAATTGCTTTTTATTCATTATCGGATAAATTTAATCACTTTTAAATTAATGGTTCCATCTTAATTTAAGTGTAAATACTTTGTGTCAGCTTAAATTGCATTCTTCTTTTATACTAAAAACAAAATATTTTAAATTTATTTTGCTTAATTTCAAAATTACTGTATTTATATATCACGTATATTTGGAATGATATTAAACATATAAATTAGACACACACACACGTAATTTTAATTGTACGGAAATTTAATAAATTGATACCTCTGTTTAAACTTGTTGAACAATTGTTGATAATTTTCCATTGCGTTTTAAATCTATGAATGATAATGTCGAAAGGATAATTTTGTTGCCAAATTTTATTATTTAAACAAAAAAGCACTTTATATATATTTGTACTATGTAAACTGTGTGCGTAGTACAAATAACCTTTATTTAATATCATTGTTCGTAAAACAGCGTGTTTTTTTGAAAACAGCTGACAAGTAATAGCAACTAGTATTTTAATGATAGCTTTTACCAAATATTTTATATCCTTATTTATTTAGTAAGAAGAATGTTTTAACTTATTGGCAACTAAACTTCGAACTTAAAATATAGAAATGAGTTTTTGAAGATGTAATTTATTATCGATAACTGTGATAAGTACATTTTTTGTAAATTTTAAGAGAAATATTATGGAAATATTAAACTTAAGCAATGTGATGTCTATTAAATTTAGTATTGTGAAGAACAAGAAATAAGTTGTAGTTTCTGTGGAAATGATATCACAATCATGTCATGCATTTGAATATATTTTTCGCAGCTGAAATTTTCCAATTTACATGAGAATGTTTATGGCAGAAAAATCAATAAAGTTATTAAGCGCTTGGAAATAATTTAAAAATCCAGTAGAAATTATTTAAGAACATCGGGTTTTAAATTGATTGAACGTTCAATAACTTTTATATATAGTTCTTACAGTGAAAATGATTAATTACACTGCTGGCCACACGAATTTCAACACCAAGAAAGACAGATATCACAACAAAATTTATTTTCTATATAATATGTTGACCAAGTATCAAATAATTAAATTTAAACCTTTCTGTGTGAAGTGTAGTTCCTGCTAAAATCAGTAGCCACAGTATCCCCCATTGTTGGAGATCACCGTTGCCACACCCCTCGGCATTTATTTAAATAGACTTTGGATCTGTTCTTGGGTTAGAGTGAACCAAGCAGCTTCCACACGTTGCCAAAGTTGATCTGGTGGGGCAGCTAGGGAGTTAACCTGGATCAATGTTTGAACAACTATAGACCTCACGTTTTCTATCAGCAAAAGATCCGGAGATTGAGCCTGACTGTGAAACAATTAATCTGACGATTGACGAAGAACCCTTGGACAATGTGCACTACGTGTAATTGCACAATATCCTATTGAAATATTGGTGTGGCTAAGCCCTGAAGGTAAGGAAGGACAATTGACTTCAGCACCTTGGAGAAGTAGAGCTGGCTGTTTAAAGTACCGATAATGGGTACTAGAGGAGTGTGAAAAGGAATTACAATACCGCCCCCTACCATAATACACGGTGCACGACCAGTACACAGGTGCATATCAACTGCTCACCATACCTCACTCTACGATAAATTATGCCTCACAATTATGAATGCGACCAGCGTAGTTTTTCAGTCAAAATAATGACTCGTCAGTAAAGACAACTTCATTTCATTCTGCCTTACACATCCTTTCTTCTTTGCACCATTGGTTGCAGAGACTTCGGTGGTTTTGCGTCAAGGGTAGACGAAGAGATGAACAGACCACACTGCTTTAAATGGCGTCGAATGGTTAGCGAAGACATTGGATGATGCGTTATAGACTGAATGTGAATGTCACTGCCATGCTCACAATTCGCCTGTCATCACGTGAAGTGGTGTACTGAGGGAGGCGATCGAACACATCGGTCCGTCGTACTCTCTTGCATCAAACGATCAAATATCCGCATGACAGTTTGGTTTCGTCCAACTCGACAGCCAATGTATCTGGAAGATAATCCACAATATCGGTCGGCCGCTATCCTTCCTCTGCAGAATTCAATAACTTGATAAAAAAAAAATAATCGCTGTCTTCTACGAGGGATAATTGATCGGGTTTTTTTCTGAAAAACCATAAGAAAAACACAATTGCCGAACTTGAAATCGTCGAAATCTCCATGCCTTAATTTGTGCTTTGAAGTGGCGTAGCAGGCGCGCGTGATGTGCGTCTACGCTGAAATTCGAATCATTTGCATACCTCACTTCCGCTAATACATATTGTAAATTTCATGTTATTTGCATGTTTCCTTCTGAGTGTTGCAATTACGGTAGCCAGCAGTGTAGTTTAGTTGTTGTTTCCAGTAAATATTCTTTTGTTTCTGTAATTTTTTTCAACTAACAAAAGTAAAAGTGAAAAGTGCTGACTTCACTCATATTCATTTGTACTTTTTTAAAGTCAAGCTACAAATGGAATACATATTGTTTAACATATTTCATCACATGATATTTATTTATTAGTTTATCTGGGGAAGAAATTGTTTCGGTTTGATTTAGTTCTACAGTTAACAAATTATTTAACTGATGAAATTTAGAGATTAATTAATATAAATTTATTAGTGTACACATTTATTTAAAATGCAGGTCAACATTCAAATAAAATGAATAAAATACGAAATATAGAATAACTAACTTTGAAATTTAATGAAAAAATGAAATGAGTTACATTTATTGTTTTTTAAAAACATAATTATTAAAATTCTTCAATTACTATTTTAGTTTGTAAAATCAATTAATGATATCAATTAAATACAAATCAAGTTTAATATCCATTGATCTAAAATTTTATACCTATCCATTGTATTTTATTTGGAAAAAACTATAGTATTTATTAAAGAAATAAACTAGAAATTGAGAATCATCATTTCAGGTTTAAATTTTTTCTGGAATTTATTATATTTTAATGTTTTACTAGACGTAAAGGCCATAGTATTTTTAAATCAATTATAAAATAAAAAAAAATCTTTTAGCTTATTGAGATCTACTAATAAACTTTTTCTTGCAAATTTTGAATATTTCCTTTTTATTTATAAGCAATTAAATTAATTTTACTGTTTATATTTTTTATTAATCTGTCAATAAATTTTACTTAAATATTAACTCATTTGGCTAAATGATTAATCCATCGTCAGATTTTATGTCTAGTATTTTAACATTGTACTTTATGAAAAATTTAATTGAGCGAAACTAAATTTTTAAACTCAACTTTTATATATTTAAATATTACAAAAATTTAATTATTGTATCGATATGTTATAAAAATTTAATTATTGATCTAATTTAAGTGGTACAGATTAATAAGAGAAATTGTATGCATTAAAATGTTTATGCAATGCATATCTAGACAATCTTTACACCTTATTTTTATGCAATTATAAGTTTGCCCAAAAATAATTACAATATTGTAATCACGTTAACCATGCATAAAGAGATCATTACATTGTGGAGAATATGCTAAACTGCTAAAAAGTAACTTTTACTATTACTTAATTTTCCTGAAAGCTTATCTCTTTCATTTACGTATTTTATTAAGGAAATTATATGGAGCAACTGAAAAAAAAATGAGGAAAAAGTTAATTACGCTGAAAAAATCTTTAATGAAGCAATCAACTTGGTGTTGCTCTTAGATTTAATTATTTTAGAGTACATTGTAAATTACCTCACGTTTTAGATGAGTTGATTTCATTAGCTAATAAAAGGAATTTCCATAAGATTACATTATCTATCCATCACATCTATCATTCTTTAAAAATGATTTTCTGAGAAATTTAATAAAAAAGCAAATACTTTGTTCAAAATAAGAAAAAATAATTTTATAAAAAAGAATTATGTCTTAATGAATGATATTAGAAGATGTGAATCGTGTAAATGGTTTAAAGTGAAGAAAAAAAAACTGACCTTAGTAATTATGCATGCAATATTTTATCTTCTAAGGAAATTTGAATTTTTTTAAAATAAACTTGCATAAATTAACAAAGATAAATAAAATTTTTTAAATAATTTTAAAATATACAAAATAAAATTATTTAATACACTATATAAATTATTTATATCACTCAAAGCACAGCACACACAGAAGCATATATTTTACAATGTTTACCAATTATTTGTATATAAAGTATTATATATACATTGGTGGATATAAAAATTGATACATTAAAAAAGAGACATGATACACATATGAAATTTACATGACTAGAATATTTTATAATATGCAAAATGCTGTTTAAAGTACATATTTAAGTTATCTACTCAGACATAAAATAAACAATTGCAATCAGATTTAAACTATGTGGTCTTAACACCGAGAAAAGAATTTGTATCCTGTTCCACCAGATAAGAAAATTGTTCCAGGTTCGGGTTCTCACCAAGTTAAGTACGAATTATATTTAAACCAAAAAACGTACCTTTACTTAAATGACGATAATGTCTTTAATTTTTCACTGAAAGCTATAATTTTTCAATAATTCACAATCCATGAACGTTTTTAACATTTTATTATAGTGACAATACGAACGTATACATATGTACACGCAAAACGTTTACGAATTTCTATTGCACTCATACTTCTTGCCATTCTTATACCTTTACAGTTATTTTCGTCGCTCAGCCTAACTCAAAACATAAGCAATTTCTTTCAAAAATCATTTCTAAGAATGCATCACTGAATAGGGGCGCCGTCTATTACACATGTTTGCGAGTAAAACATCAAATGCAATATTAATGAAGCTACAACACTATGTTTGCTAGAAAAAAATGTGTAGGATCTTATTCAAGCATAAAATAATCATTATTGTATGATGAAACATTTTTGCGTTGCTTCGTGTAAAAAATGCTTACCAGCATGTTTTTAACGTTGAACAAGATTCAATTTTATTCTCTATTGGAATGGAGTTTATCATTACGCAATATTTTTGCTCGTATTAATTGAATTCCTTTGACTGTCTGCAGCAAAACTAGGGATCAATGGGTTCAATACGGTCATTAGAAACACAACAATGTTGATAAACTGGTTTTCCACATGGTTTGAATGGACTGTTCAACACGTATCACGAGTACTGAACCGAGTAATGGGGTACTTTGTAAGAAGAAAGTGACAACAAGAGCACAATGTTTGCAGCTAAAGTCGATGTTTATATATTCTAGACACTTCATTACATATAGAAATGTAATTAATTATGCGCCATCTAAGTTTGCCGTCAAAGCCATTGACAAACTTTGAAGCAGGAATTGCATAATTATTATATTTCCAGATCAAATTTTGTTCTTTTTTTCAGTATCTTGGTGGTTATATCCATGTCGGATCTCATCTGGGAGAAAACACATTGCTATTGTGAATTTTATAACATTATTTTGGCTTTTGCTCAAGAATAAAGGCATGGAATATGATTGGAAATTATTTTTCCTATTTGCTTTAAATATTAGCCATTAAAAATATTTGTATGAGAGCCAACAACTCTAGCATTTATTTATATATTTCAAAACCCTACAACTCAACAGAAACACGAGCATTCACTTGTTGGAAACCACATCACGCATTTAAAATCTAATCTATAAGCCTAAATGTATATAGGAATCCCTTTTACTGAAGAAGATGCTTAAGTGCTACGCTCAGCAGCATGGTCTCAGATTTTTGAACAATGGAAAACATCTGGCGAATGGATGATAAGCTAATGCCTAGATGACATACGCTAGTGATTACAGTCGACGAATAATTGAACTACAAAATGGTTAAACTGGATAAGCATCTTTATTTTTTAATCATATCTAATCTAAGCTGTTCAATACACATACGTAGGTGTCTATTATTATAGTTTTCAACAATGATATATCTTAACAATACAGCAATACAATTGTATCTGGCAGCAGTAACATGCCTGCCAGTATAACATGCTATTGCGGCCAGATATATATACTTAGTCTAATTACTTATATCTCACGCACTCAACCATAAAACTTAAGTTTCTAAATTACTTTACAAACTTTTTTGAGAAATGAAATATAATATATCTGTTCAACATTCTTTTATTGTTTTATATTTAATAGATAATCAAGTGAATAAGCAACATTATATATATATATATATAATATTAATCAGGTCTATTATTATTTAGAATTGTGTAAAATCTTTTAAAAAACTATTTTGTAATGTATTACATAATACAACATATTTTTGATAAAATAATACCATACAAAAATGTTATTATTTTTTGTGCTTATTTAAAATCTATTAAATTTATTTCATAAAATTGGAATATTTTACTTTCTTAATCAGTTGTTTGGAAAACCGTAAACCTGTATTATCGAAAATATTTAGAATTAAACTGGCTTTAGAGATCATGTTTTTAACACTAAACATACCGGGGATTTTTTTTATTCGGCAAAATTAATGGGAAAATGGGTCAAATGACCCCTTTCGGTAGTTTTAGTGTTACATTTATCGACAATGGTGTTGATTTTATTTTTGACTATTTTCAATCAAAAGATTATATGAGCAGAATATTTCAATAAATGAAATATTTCATTGAACGAAAGAAATTAAGCTTTTAAAAGATATTTTTAGTAAGATTTTCAAATACAATATTTACTATAGATACTATTTTCTCGTCTTAAATGTTATGTATTATCTAAGATATTCCTATTTAAGCATTATTGTGATCTTTATATATTAAATAATTGTTATTTTCTTTCTCATATTTCTGTATTGAGGGCTACATTGTCACACATAAGAAAGAATTGCAGAAAAAATTTAACATAAAAAAGTACTTATTTTCTTTAATGTGAAAAATCCTGAAGAATTAAGAAAAACATTCCTAAGGATTTATAAATAAAATTGTTTTATATTAAGATGTCTTCAAAGGAAATTGTTTCGTGAAGTATTACCTAACAGTAAAATAGTTTTCTTTTCTCTGAATTTTTTTTTCTGCATCTGAAGATTTTTGTGCTTCATGAAGCTTAATTTGACTTTAAGGCGTTTTACACAACAATGAAAAACAAAAATTTCTTTCTTAAAAATATTTGTTTTGAAAATATTCTTTAGGATACCATCCAAAAAAAAAAAAAAAAAAAAAAACAATTCTTTTAAATTTAGTGTCCTTCAATGATCAAAGAATTTAGTGAAACATTAAAGTAATTATGAACCATTGATATTAGCAGTTTAAGGTCTGCAAATAAAATGTAGAAATAAACCTTCAAACTAAATTGGATTTAATTAGAGTAATTAAATAATTCACTTTTTTGTAAGTGAAATATATCTGCAAAATTAAATAAGTAATTCTAATTAAAATATTTAAAACTGCATTCAAAAATGTGCAATTAAAATTATGTTGTTTTAGACATGTTCATAAAAACTTTGCATTATACGATGACACATTTCTAATTTATTAGCTAATTAACTTTGATGTTGCCAAAACCAAAAAAATTGCTTACATTGCAAGTATTTTAAATTAGAAAAACAACTTATTCTAAGGTATTGTTCACTTTTAATATTTGTCAGTCTAAGGTCTATTTCTCGAAATTGAATTAGGATCTGTAACTAAAAATCGAGGATAAATCTTTGGAAATGAGTCACATAATGAAAATTGTTAGCCAAGAATCTTCAGACTGAAGACTGTTATTATAAATAATGGTTCTAATTTTCATTGATTTTTTAAAAGGGTGCGCATATCCAAGAGTAAATCTTGACTTCAATTTTTCATTTTGATCATTTTCATTTTTTATCTAACGGTGGGGACTGGGTGACTAATCTTTCGCCATAACAATGCCAGAAACGGGTTCTCATCTAGCGTTGGCACCTGTGAACCAAGTCACGGAAGCGAATGGCATTGCCGAAGTCACATCACCACAAACTCGTTTATAGGATGGGCCACATTTATCCATAATCTTAGAAGAAAGGAAAAGGTGTTGTTGTTTCCAATCGCATCTGGGGTAGCGGAGCTACACCAGATCCATAAGTTCATATATCCTCAAAAACTCTAGGAAGAGGAGAGGTCTCTCAAGAAACTCCTCCATGGAAAAATTGAGGCAAACAAGAATATGTTGAGGACTAGCCTCGTTGGAGTAACTTTTTTTGAAGGTTGGGAAAAGTTTGGAACGCCCGCTAAAAGTGAGGCCCTTATAGTGCCCACTGACAAATCTGCTGATTACGCCTTGGTCGGCACGTGTGCCCTGAAAGTCAAGGGCACCACCGGGATGATTACGGGGTTACCAAACGTGATTTGGTGGGGCAAGCCAGGCCTTATTGACAGTGTTCTTGTGGGCAGAAAATAATTCTGAGTAAGTGAGGGCCAGATTTTAAGAGGCTGGCAGGGAAATACCCTCCTTAGCCAACTGATCAGCGCGTTCGTTACCAAATAGACACCCTCCCACGTGAGAGGGTATCCACTGGAAATGGATGCCATGGGAGGCGGACAGGTCCTTTAACAAAAGAAGGATTTCGACACTAGCTTGGTCTGTAAGGAAAATGTAGTACAGAGAGAAAGGAAACGTCCATGTCCAAACCGGGATTCAAACCCGGGACCAATAGACTTGGATTAAGGAATACTAACCACTCAGTCATCGGCCGATATTGATCATTTTCACAGATAAGCACATTTTTCAGATTATACAGAGTCTTGTGTCAATGCAATCAGTGATTTTTAATGCATTTAGCTTGATGGAAAAAAGTTCTTTTTACCAAACAAACTTATATGAAGTTAGTGTACCAATTTACAAAATAACTGCAATTTTATTTTGCTTATTAAAAATCGTTAACACGTTGTGAGTAACTGGTTGTTACAGTCATATATAGGACGATAAACACCTTTCACAGTTTTAGCCACCTGGTTAGCATTTTCGCCATTATAAAAGAAAAACTAAAATGTATCGATTTTTCTGTTTGTTGTCTTCTATTTTTAAAACCTTGTACTCGTAACTGTACTCGTATTTAGAATTCTAAAATAAACTTTGACAAAAAGGTATTTTAATTAGACTGATGAAAAACTATTTCTTTATTATCAAGAAGAAAACAAAAAAGGATGCCATTTAACTAATTTTGAAATACGAACATTGCAAATCTCAGGCAGGATTTCGAAATTATTTTTGGTTCATTCGAAAGTGAAGGAAAAATCAAGATAGATTATTCTGCATTTTCACCACAAATCACAGCGGGTATCTACGTGAAACAGTCATTTACAAAAATTGCATTGAACAATTAGGCATTTTTGCATGAAAATTTAAATCCTTATCTTTTTTGAACTCAGTAAAATATGTATATAAATCTTGAAGTTCTACCCTTAATATTAAATTCTCATGGGTATGGTCGAAAGCATTTGATTGAAAAATATTTTCTCTCGATTACAGTCGTAAGTTATTAGTTTCTAAAAAAAAAAAAAAAAAAAAAAAAAAAAAAAGAGAAAAGAAATCTTCTTCGATCTTTAAAAAAGTTTCATTAGATTTGTAGAATTTGGCGTAGCGAAAGGGAATTTTAGGGCAACAATATGAAAAAAATTAAATCAGGAATACTTCTTAGCTGTACAAATTTTTTTTCCTGCGTTGCCTGATAACTTTGTACATTTTTGGAACATTTTTTCTTTGCACGAAAACATCCATTGTTAAAATACCTATATTTTAATCAGCTGGAAAAATCTAATACTTTTGATAAAATATTACATAAAAAATTTAAGAATCGCTTTTTTCAAAGCATCTTTCATTACTTTGCCTTAAGAAAAGTATTGGAAAAACCAATTTTTAGAATTTTGTATTTGACACGGTATTTAAACATGCAAATTTTGTATAACGAATTTGAATATTAAAATCAATTAATACAAAAGGAATAATTAAGTTAAAAATGTAGACCTCACCAATGTTTTTAATGATTTTAATTCAAATATACGTATGTTAAATGTGTAATGCTAAATAATTTATACATTTTAACTAGTAAATGAAAATAGCTAATTCTTATTTTTTATCAAGACAAACGCTGATTTTTAAATATTTTAGAGATAGTTTTGTTTAATAAACAATGGTACGTAAAGGGCTCGATAAAATGTAACCTTTAAGGTCGTGTATCTCAGGACATGATTGGCGATCCGATGATTGCACTTTGAGAACTACTTATACAGATAATATTGGACGCATCTTGAAATACGGTTTCCCACTTACTGTGTGCCTCCTCCATCAGCCTACATAAATTAGAAAGAGTCCAGTTTCTGTAGGCTGATAACAGGCCTGCGTAACAGTTTGAAATTGCATTGTATGCAACAGACCTTCAACCCCTCAATCTAAGAAGAAATGCAAGCCTTGTAAAATATTAGAATAAACTTTTGAATCGCAGCTCAAAAATAGAACTTCATAATTTCTGCAGTACTGGAGTAATAACCAAAGACATAAAAAAAAGCCCACTTAGTATGCTGGTAATTGACCGTAATATTGAACATCATTCTTTGAAACAGTGTTTAGATCCGTGTGAGGGAGACACCATAGAATCGGGTTTAACACTGGACTTTCGTCTTTAGTTTCCAAGAAAAATGATATTCCGGCTCTGTTACGACAATCTGCCTTAGAAACTGATATCCCCGTAAGCGACCCGGTGGAGTCCTCGACTTTCAGGGTACACGTGACGACTAGGTCCCTACCTGCAGAATCGTCAGTGGGCATATTAAGAGATCACATAGAGCATACAAATTAAATTTTTTCCTACTTGTAAAAAATGCAACTGCAGCGAGGCTAGTCCTCAACATCCACTAGATTGCCTTAATTTCACCATGGAAAAGTTTCTTGAGAGATCTCTCCTTTTCCTCAATTTTTTGAGGATTCATGTACTCATGAATCTGGTAAAGCTATTCTATCCCAGATGGGATTGGAAACAACAACAATCCCATCGACCATATGTGAATAATTCAACTAATGACATAATGCCAGTAAGTTTGAAAATGTTCGTGTTTATCTCATGGTTATTTCAGTAGCAGGCAATGTTCAAATGTTTCACTTTGGGAATAAATCTCCTCTCTCTAGCTTCCACCTGTGCTAATAAATATAAATTCAAATAAATATGTTTAAACAATAAATGTACCGAATGACTTTTATTACCTCAAGCATATCTTTTGAGTATTAGAATCACATTTTTCAGAAATTGGTGCTTTAAATATTTTTCCCATATACAGATTTTGAAATATAACTGTAGTTAAAAATTTGAAAAGTTGTAATGTAAGAATTACAGTTAAATTCTTAGAAATAATAAGATTCTGAAACTCATTAAAAGAGAAATCTTCAAAAATTAATAAAATAATCTCAAATTTTGTTATCAAAAAGGCTTTCTTTAAACAAAGTTATTCTTTTGAATGATATACAAGAAAATGTATGAGTAATTGCATTTTCTCAAACTCTGGTAAAAAAAATAAGCTTAATTTTTTATCAATCTTAACATAATACTTCTGAAAAATCTCCTCATTTATAAACCTATTGAGGACGCTGAACATTTTGTAATATTTTTTTGCTTTTATTCCAACACATTCCAATTTTATCCAGGTGGTTAACTCTGAATAAAGTAGCATTTCTTTTTAGAACTCGCCATTTCGCTTATCACACTTTGCAAGAATAACAAATTCCGTGGAAAAACCGAGGGAAAGGCTTTACCCTGAATGTGCCTCTGTTATTGAGAATATTTGCATGATAAGGCTCCGCCACCCAGAAATGCAGGCGAGAGAAAAATTGTCCATTGGAAGTTAGGGAAAAAAGTGGAAACAGGCAGTAAATCTAAAATTCTAAATTTTGATCCAAACTACTCGATTTAAGGTTGCACCCAAAATGGTTTCTTGTTCAACGGAATTTGTTTCGTGTTTGTATGGTGCAGTTTCGCCAGAAATTTCCTTATTGACAGGCAAAAACATTGTAAGATTACAGCTTTTTTGAAAAAAAAAGTTTTCAATATCGAACGCAAGACTACATTTTTCAATACTTATATACTTCTAAATCCCGTATGGATGCAAAAAATGGGTATCATTAATATTTTTTTTAGGTTTTACTAAAAAACAAATTTTATTTCTTTTATGAATTTGTTTTTAATTTTTAAATTCTGTATTTTTTAAAAATATTACTCAGTTTTTATAAAAAAATTAAAATATTTATTAACCATTCACTATTAAATTTAAATTTAAGTAAAATCAAGGAAAAATTATTTCGTTTTATTTTACCTAAAAGGTCTTAAAACTTGGAAAAAAATCTGTATTTTGCGTAACTTTTTAATGTTACGAGAAAAATAAATTATGCGTAGAAACATTACGTTGTTTCCTTAATGAATCTTTAAATGCCTTTTACATTTGATCTAAGAAATCATAAAATATTTAAAGTTTTTCGTCTTTACAATTTTTAATTTCAATATCATCAACAAATCAACATAAATCATCATATAATACTTACATCATCATATGCAATAAGCACTAAAATATAAACATGCCATTTAATATGAAGACATTTTAAATTTTAATTATCCACAACGAAGCGTACATTTTTATGATTTTCTATAAATTTTTGTTAAAGATTTTATATATATATATATATATATATATATATATATATA
>JAPDSC010058788.1:18216-52547 GCA_026290005.1 Latrodectus geometricus
GTGTGTGTGTGTGTGTGTGTGTGTGTGGGTGGGTGTGTGCGTGCGTGCGTGCGTGTGTGTGTGTAATTTTTGAATTACATAAATATAATAATAAAAGATAATTATGAAAATTAAGATTTTGTAAAAAAAAAACGATGTTCAATCTTGCGCCATGGTGCAATGAATGTGTTACAGTGGGGTCCGAACATGCAAAGGAAACTCTCTTTAATTTTCAAACATTATTTTCAAAAAAGAAAATGATATTAATATCTAATATTTTTTTAGTAAACACTTTCACCAGAGAAACTAAATACTATGTAATTTATTAATTTGAAATAATATTATTAATTGTATATTTATTAAATTACTCGCAATTTGTTTTCCTGATCTGAATATTATGAAAATTTGTCTGAAACTATTTCAATTGTATAGTACTGTTATTTATTTAGATATTAATTGCTTAAATTTAGCCTACGTATTTTATTAAATTAAATATTACTTGAAAAAAACTACTTTACCAAATTTTATACCTTTTAAATTAAAAAAATCATTATTTTTTCATTTACAAATAACAAGTTTTATAAAAGAGTATGGCACATATTAACTGTATCTATTGTCTTTATTTTTCTTTTTTACTATACGTAGATATTATTTCAATTCAATGTTTAAATAATATAAAAGTGATATTTTATTCAAGCAAGTTATTTAAAATATTCATTTATCCAAACATTTATAGAAAAGTTAAATAGTTTTGTGTGAATAAAACAAAAATAAAAATTCCTACTTTATGTACAATCTTGCAATTTTTCTGACGTTTGTATTATATTATTTTCTATACACTTAAATATCAAAAAAAAATTACTGATAAATTATCGTAACATTAAATTTATAAACAAGATTTGAAACTAATTTTTCTATTTAACAATTAAATTTTTAACACAAGAAAAAATATTCTCATGTACAAGAATATTAAAAATGATTACTGATGAATCATGAATGCAAATTATTTTACTTTTGTAAAGATTTTAATACTTAAGTTTTTAACAGTATATTTCACCATATGCTGTTGGAAAATATGAAATAATCATTTAAAAATTCGCACGTGCTTGTCAGTTTTCCATACCTAAATCTATGATAATTTCATAGTTTATTGTTGTCAAACTGAATACAGAATGTACTTAATTGAGATCAAATACCATTTACGTAATAAGCGTCTGATTAATGAAGTACGATAAGCATTCTTCTGCAAAAAATGACATTTGTACGCTCAATACATTGTATGTATCCCATCATTTTCGGAAACATGCACACAATTGGTCATTATTTTATTCTTAAAGAAAAATTGTATTAAATTTAATATTTTAAATTATCAGATAATATAATAAATTCAATATTATATCCAAACACTTTAAGGAAATCAGAATAAAAATTAAAGGAAAAGAGTTTTACGAGAATAATATTTTTCATCTTCAGGTACATTGTGTTTACAGATGTAATGATGGATCTTTCATCACAATTTGTAACAATGATGTCATAATTTCTTATAAAAAAATGCCGTTTTGTTATTTTGTTAAATAGATATGCTTAAGCTGTGTTCGCAAAATATTTTATTAATACTGTAGTCTTCTAGTAGCTAAAATATCTCTGTAAATTCTTAAAAAATTCATTTTTTTTTGTTTAACAAAGTATTCATGTTAAAAGAAAAAAAAATGAATTTGTTATTTATGACACTTGGCGAAGAAAAGCCTACCCGTGAGATACTGGGCGACTGAAGTAAGAAAAAACATTTTCTGTTTTTGAACAGAGCACTCTTCTACGAGGGTGGAAATACGACTTTGGTTCATAGATGGAAGCACCATTTGGGTCTTACGTTTTAGAGATTGGAAGCCAAGAAAAAGCAATGGCCTGGCTCCTATCACCCCTAGATGTACTGTTTTGGAATGGGAACCATTGGTACCAGACATATTTTACGTGCCCAAATCGCTATTAGAGAACGCGATGGATTTTCGGATGAGCCTGGATTCGAACTCACTACCTTCCGGTAACGAGAACGAAAGATATTTGAAACAATTGATAATGAAACCAGTTCTGAAAACCTGCATAAAAATATAAAATTTCATTTAATTTTTCATTTGAAGAGATATACTTATAGTCATTTTCGTGTTTTATTTCCAAAATCATTTGTCTAAATCATTTATCTGTTAATAACAAAGTATCTCACAACATTGAGGAATCTTATTATGTTTCATTAAACAATGAACACGTCGTTATAATAAAGAAATTAACTATGCAATTATTACAACTTAATTTCATATGCAATTTTTTTTAACTAATTTTAATAATAAACTATTTATGTAATAAAAGTAGATTTCATTTTCTTTTCACATAAATCTAATAAACATTATAAAGATGATAGAAATACGTTCTTAAATGAAAAATAATTATAAAAGCATTCTTAATATAAATTTATTTGATTTTCCCAAAAAGCATTATAAAACTGTCACACGTAATAACCGTGAAAATGTATTGATAATATCAGTGAATATTTTATATAAGGGAAGAATATAAAAGCTTTGATATTTATTAAAGTTTCTTTTACTTTTCAAAATTAATTATAAAATTTTTATGACAAAATTAGTGAAACATGAATATATATTTTCATTAGTTCATTTAATATCTTGTAACTGTTTCTTAAATCAATATTTTCCCAATTTTGAAAACTATAAATTTATTGCAAAAATAGGAAAAATATGCTCTTTTTAAAAATTAATTGTGAATGGTAATTGGTTGGTTAAACTTCATCAAAAATAACAAAGTATATTATTTTTTTAAAAAATTAGGCTATAAAATTATAAATGTAATTTGTTTTTCCTTCACTACTGCATAACTTTTAAAAAATATAGGTTTAAAAATTGCTATGAAATATTAGGTATCAAATTAATTTCTAAATATATGATTAATTTATAAATACGTAATATAAATTAATAAATAAAAACAATAAACAGATTAAAAATAAATTTATAAATATGTTGTTGTGGTTTTAGGAAATGTCAAAAGTTGTTTTGAATTTTGTAAATGAACAATTATAAGAATTAAAAATTAATTATTTTTATTTTAATTTTTATAGTAATTTTTTTTAGTTTAGTTTTTGTTTTAGTTTTAGTTTAGTTTTTTTAGTTAAGTTTGTGTTTTAGCATATCTTACATCATTATTTAGGAGTTTCGATGTGTTTTTAATTATAAAGTAGGTTATTCCATGAGGTTGTTTTATATATATATATATATATATATATATATATATATATAAACATTTTATAAATGCATGATTGCATGTTAGTGTTGAACTAATTTCGTTTTATATGAAATCTACAATTTATCATTTTAATTCCGATTCATCCGCAAGTTTAAATATTTCGGTTAACTATGTTAATAATTTCTTTTGTAAAAAAAAAAAAAAAAAAAAAAAAAAAAAAAAAAAAAAAAAATTTTTTTTATAAAAATTTTTTTAATTTTTTTTGCCAGGTAGAGTTTAGATTCATTATTCAAAACTAGATAAGTTTGAATTCTTTTAGGAATAAACTGATAACAACAATGTTTTTTATGATAATGAATTGAGTTAATTAAAATGTGAGGGAACATAAGAGATAATTTTTAGTATGGAGCATCTAATTAATTAGTTTAATAACAAATTTTCTCCCTGTTGTGTACTTTTTCAACATTCTCATTACAAAGTTTCATTTAATATTCTCATGTAAAAAATAGAGATATTATCCTAAGGAAAATGAGGGAGGGTTTTGCCTAAAATCTATCAATATTCTTTAAAGCTTCTTTTTTGGCGCAGCTTGTCCTCTTTGGACTTTGTGCCACAAAACCCAACTAACCAACCTAAGAAAAACGAATAAAATCCATGAAAATGTGGAAGAAACTCAATTTGGTTGGGATAAAAAAATCGGGAAAAATTACCATTATATATTAGAGTTTACTATAAACAATTATTTTAGTCTTTTTATACTTTGTTATTGTCTTTTTAGGCCTGGTTGGTTAGGGTGTCATTTTCGTTACCGGAAGGTAGTTCGAATCCCGGTTTATCTGAAGATGGGTCGAGTTCACGAATGGCGATTGGGGCACATAAAATATGTCGTTGTCGCAATGTCTTCCATGTCCCCATTCCAAAGTAGTACCTCTGAGGGTGTTAGGAATCAGGCATTGCGTCTTCTCTAGCAGCTAACTCTATATAGGAAGACCCAGTCTTTGAGCCAAATCCGCACTTCCACCCTCATGAGAGGTTGGTCTTTTCTTAAAAGGAAGGTTCTGTCTCTGATTACATTCGCCTAGTTCTTGACGGGAACAAGCTTGGCTTCTTCTTGTATCATTATTAACAACATCAACGGTTTTTTTTAAAGAAACTCACAATTAAGTTGATATATTGATAGTTGCCAATTTATTTTCTTATAAATTGTGAGAATCATTCAATACACAAGAAAAATAACAGTATCAGTTTGAATTCTTATTCATTGTATGAACAAAAAATGCTTTGATTTTGAAAATGCTATCTTAAAGATATTTTTATGCTTCTTTTAGTCATGAAATAAATGCTGATAGTTTAATTGCTTCTCAGAATTTGATATCTTTGGTTAAATTAATTTGATTTTTTTTTCTTTCTAATGGCGAGCGCCCTTGAGCAAATATAGTACATTTGCCGCAACAAGGCTGGAAACTGCTACTCATTTTATCGTTACCCGGTGGGAACCTGTCAACCATGTCATGGAGGTTACGAGTAGCATCGCCCACACCACACCACCACAAACCCGTTTATAGAACGGGTCACACTCATCCATCATCTGAGGAAAGCACAAGAAACACAGAGAAAGAGAAAGTACATACATGCCCGAGCCATTTTCGAATCCAGGTCCTCCCCATCCGTTATCAGTTACGCTAACCACTAGACAGGTTGGGCGGCATTGGTTTCAATATCAATTAACATAAACTCTGATTTATTCAATGCAATATAAACTATCTCTCAAAATTGAAAAAAAAAATTAAAAAAAGAAATTAAAAAGAAAAATAATTAAAAAAAACAAAACACTGCTTAAATTTACTTAAATCTATAAAGATCTTTTTATTTTTAAGAGTCTTCTGATATACAAATTTAAAAGACGGTTTTAGTCCAAAATTGTTTTATATTATTTTAATAATATATCAAAAAAATTTAAATGAAAATAATTGAATATAAGAAATTCCCTGACTTCAAGGATAAAGAATGTAATTGATTTACGTAGAAAGTAAATTTCAAATTTTACATACAAAGCATCAAGAATTTAAATGTGTCGTTCAACCAATTGATTAAAATTGCTGGAAGAAACTAAAATTTTCTGTTGATGGTCAAAAAAAAAGTCTTATTATTTTCATAAGAAACTATCATCAAAATAACAAACAATTACAAAAAGACTATTGATCAAGGAATCAATTTTTTTTTATTAGAATTTTACAAGCAGTTACGATGTCTGCCATCAAACAGGCAAGGAGTAAACAAAATAGACTTTAAATGTTTTTGAAAATATTTGCATAAAAATGCTATAATATGTATTAAAATCATTAATTACATCATAATAAGTATCATATTAAGGAAAAGTTTAAACTTCAAAATAATATCTTAAAATTAATCAACGTATTACTGTAATTGAAATCTAGAGCACAGTGTACTACTGTGTTCCAATAAAACTCATGTAAAATGTTTGACGTTTGAATTAATTTCTATATAAAAATAAAGGTATGTGTGAAAAGTTTTACAATGCAGAACTGTTAGAATCGAGTACAAATATTTTTTTAATCTGAAACTCCAGCAATTTATAATAAAATACATTCGAAACATTTATTTTTATTAAAATGAACACACAAAAAAAAAAAAATTAAAATATTAAATATTTTAGCTTTGTGAAATATTTTTTTCGTGCATTACTTATTAGAATAAACTTAAGAAAAACACTTTTGATCAATTATTGTTAATGCACAAAAATAAAAAATAATAAATCAATGCTTTCATTAGCATATTCTATTTCAGAAACATTTTTAACATTGTACTTCCATAATACACAATATAATACTTAACATGTACTTTACTGTTCAGTATTATGTAATGTATGTTACATATACACTTCGTTAAAAAAGAAATACTTAACCTTGAAAATATTATACCATTGCTACGAAATTTCATACGTTGATGTTATTAAAAATGATCAAAATTCCAAAAGTAATGGGAAAGTTCAAAATACTTAGCAGATAACATTAAAAAGAATTTGAACTTGAATTTTAGGATAATTAGCAGTAATTTTTTAACAAAAATTAAAGTAAATATTTAAATAAAGAATTTTATCTTTTAAAGTAAAAATTTAATTTAACTATGTTAAGTTTAAATATAAATTCAAGTAAATAAGCATCTCCAGGTGTCTTTTAAGATCAACTTTGAATCGCGATCACAACTTACATTTCCTGTATAGCCTTGAAAACCGCAATATTGATGAACTTGATAACTGCAAGTGTTTTCAAGATTTTTTGAATATTCAATTCATATTTAATAACTAATGAGATTTTTCATAGATTATGGGTCATATTTATATGATACAATGGAGAAAGTTCTGAAAGCTTTGAAGGATCTCAAATAATATTGATTCAATCAAAAACTAGACTTCCATAATTCAACACTAGTGAGGACCTAAAAGTCGCATTCCACCCTGAAGTATACAGCAAATTCTAGGAAACAGAAGGATATATAGTCAGCTTGAATTTCCTATTTTGATGAAATTCATTTTTACTTTCAATCTTCAATTCCTTATTTTCTTATAATTTTAAAAAAATATAGTTATAACAGCACATTACACATGCACGGTATTATAAAAAAATGTGTTTCTTTCATTTTTATTTAATTTGTTGTTACTTAACTCTAAGATAGGCTTTGACTCAATTAAAATAAATAAACGAAAAATAATTTATTTGGTTTGAAAATAAGTGAAGTATAACATTTGCTGAAATGTTAACAACATTACATTAAAAATTCTTACACGATGATATACTAACATGACTATCCTTTCATTATTCTATCATTTTTAAAATATTTCCGAGTTAAGTTACTATTTTTTTATTTCCAGTATCTTACCCCAAAAATTACAATGTTAACAACACAGAAATAAAGTATGTAGGCATAGTAAAATGTCATAAAAAGTATTTAAAACTAAGGGAGTCACATAGAAGAATTTAGTTTATTCACAAACTATATATTTTCTTTCTTACAAAATGCTAAGCACTTGTTATCAGCAGAAGAATGTAGGAAAAAAAATAGGAATTCTTAAATGAAACTCTTTGATTGATAGCGTATAGGAACAGGCATTTTGTTTAAGAAACTTCTAATACACAGATAACCATGTTTATGCTTCAACCACAAATTTTATTTTTCCCAGAAAGTAATTAGCAATTTTTTTTCATTATTTTACTAATTTTGGGGAATTATCTTCAATTTATTAAAATTTTAAATAATGTAATAAAAATTCAACATTTTCAAATAATATATTATTATTATTGCTTTTAATTACTTACATTTTAGCCGCATTTTGATAATGTGTAGTAGATACCAGAGTGATTGATTTGTGATGCTGTTTTTTAGATTTTTTTAACAACATTTAATATTTATGCATCTGAATGCATTGCCACTATTATTATGAGCTAGCCAAATGTTAAATAGATCTTATCTCTGTGCCGTTAGGGAGAAATATTAATTCTCTAAGCACCCACCATATAGAAAATCCATATTTCCCCCCTGTTCAATAACTTCTGTTTCCGCCCTTTGGACCACTCCCCTTCGTTGAATTGTGTGGTTTTGTCATTAACCTAAGGTGATTCTTAAGAATGTTTTAAAAGCAATTTTATTTATTTTTTTCTGTTGCTACTTATGACAGTTTGCGAAGCCAAACCTTTCCGTAAAGGGGCTGGGCAAATGAAAACAAAAAGAGCGTCTTCCGTTTTTGTACAGAGCACCCCCTTACGAGGATAGAAGTACGGCTTTGGCTTATAGATAGCAGCAACATCTGAGTCTTCCAATTTAAAAATTGAAAGCCAGAGAAGACCCAATACCTTACTTCTAACACCCCCAGAAGTATTAATAAATAATGGAAACATAGAAGATATTACGTCGACGACACATTTTATGTGCTCCAGTCGCCATTAATGAACACGGCGGATTTTCGGATAAATTGGGATTCGAACTCACCATCTTCTGTCAACGCTGGGAACGACGCCTTAACCAACCAGTGGTTTTTTCTAATGTGTATTGCATTTTGTTTTATTTATTTTATACGGAGTGAACTATGAAATGGGAAACTTTGTAAAACATCATACCTGTACAGGCAAGTACCAGAATATAACAAAAGGTTAACGGTTTTGGAATACTTTACGATCTATTGTCTCGCCATTTTGGACCACAGTCAGGTGATGAGGTTGAGATCTGATTTCTCCACATACACCACATCTTACTCCCCTCCCCATCAGTATCACACCTTGAACTTGGATATCACAGATTAATGAGGACACATCCTCAACCCACCCCGTTCCACAGCCCAGTAAAAAAGAATTTGGTCACCTTCCTGATCACTGCCCCCAAAAGCGATGTTCCAGTTTTATGGGAAGAAGTGTGAATTTACCGAGCTGCTGTGACACTGTTGAATTAAATAACGGTATCTGGAGCATTTTTTAAAATTGTTCAATCTATAAATATTCAAAGTCACACTGCAATGCTTGCACAATTCCTTGAATGTCAAAATACTTGTTAGTATGTTCGAATTAAAGGAATTGCAACCTGTAAAAGATTATGCTCTATACTTCATTAAAAGTAAGATATGTAACTGCTTCACTATTTCTTTAGGAGAATTATGCAATTTACCTAAGAAATAATTGAAAGTACTTACAAATATAAAGGGTACAATACAAACATATTTTCTAATTCACTGATATGTTGAATTACTTTTTACAAGTAACTGTAAAAAATCAACAATATTATACGAGAATACTCATTTTCAATTTATTACAATCATTTTAGAAAAACATTGAAACTTTAGTGTCATATTGAAATCTAAGGGTATATGGAATTTAAATCTATTGAAAGTAACAACGATACGACAACCACAAACTTGAGTTTTTGTTTTTATAGACATTTGATGTTGCTGGAGCGCTTCAAGAAATGCCAACTTTCAAAGCACTGGCGCCAACAGTAGGTAGTATAATAACAAAAGTATGACTAAGTTTTCGAGCAGACTAGGAAATAGTCTCATCGTTTAAGTCAGTAGAACACATAATCAATACAGCTTACCCAAGATTCTGACAGTCTTATAAATGAATAAACCAATGATATTACTTTAAATACTACTTACAATTTCCTAAAATTATCTCTTATTATTGGAATTTTAACAGTTGCTTATATATGTATTTATTCAAAAAGCAAACATTCTTGTCTATACTGTGTTTATTTTGATCATTCTATTGAAAAGATCGAATGAGGAAATGCTTTCTAATCTGTCCTTTTCTCCATAGAAGATTCAGTAATGAGGTGTCTACCTGTTATATACTATTTAACCTCTAATAAAGTAAATATACTGTAGCATAATTAATTTTCGTTTTGATACCTCGAGAATTAAACCGAAAATGCTGACCACAAATCCTGCTTTCTGACATCTCATTTTTAATTGTTTCTTTTGTAATTTAAGTATTTACTTTAAAAAAATTAAGAATCATTTTTTGGTATATTTTCTCATGAGAGATAAAACTATGTTTAATTTATTTTTAATCAGTTTTTTCCAATATTTTTTCAATTTTAATCACTATTAATGAGCTTTATAATTACAAAATTTGTATTACAATTATACAATATAATCCGTAACAGATTTGTTACAGCACCGACAAATCTTTTTCCCATAAATATATTTTTACAAATTTTGAACTGCATTATGAATTTTCTAGCATTTTTGAAAATTTCTCCTTAATGTTTCCGCTTTGTTAAGAAAGTTGTTTATTAAAAATATTGAATATTTCTTACTAACATCTTTCTTTCGCAAATTGAACTTAGCAAAATTTTGTCAATTCAGACTGGCGCAATCTTGGCAACATTCAAATCAGATGTTTAAGAAAATGTCTCACAATATATATTTCTAAAAACTGCATTTTTGTAAAATAACTTTTTAAAAACAATGACTTCTCAAGCAGTGGTCGCCAAAGTGGATTCCTTAAAGCCAAAGCCAATATAAACTGAAACATATTTCAATTCTTAACAATACGTGAAAAGTTATAAAACGCTATCTCGCAGAATAACGCCATAATGTATAAACTCACAGAATAACACCATATTATTTTATAAATAAATATTTAAAATTTAAAAATCCTATTAGTGGTCCTTGGTATCTAAATTATGAATTTACTAGTCCCTGTGATCAAAAATTTTGGCAACCTATGATTTCAAGAAATGTTTCATTTTGATGAAATACACTCCCATTTCTCCTATTTTAGGATAGTTTGAAATTGAACTGTGGTTTTAAATTATTTAATCCTACTGTAATGAAACGAAATTAGAAAACTTGGACAAGAAATTTATAAATACATTCTACTGTACATTCCTGAGTCAAAGAATCTCTGTCAGATATTGAGAAACATACGATTCATAAATTGAGTTTGATTAATATTTAAAAAAAAAATGTAAATGTGATAATTTGTAATATATCTTTGCAATTCTAGATAATAAAACTAGATTTTAGCACTAAAACATAACTAAAGTGTGTAATTCAAATGTGTTTGTGCGCCTCTAAATAGCTTCGGGGTATAACATTAATAAAAATAATAAGGATATCAGCTTATCTCTAAAATAATTTAATTATAAATTAAATTAATTACATACAAGAGTAAGATAAACTTCATGCAACGTCACAGCTGAAAGATTATTGCTCTGGTCTTGGTTTCATCAGCTCAAGGTTTCGAGTCCTGCCTTAGATGTGCATGCTTGTGGTGGTTTGGAATCTAATTAAATCTGATTAAAATATTTGCCAACTAAAATGTCATGTGGATTCTATATATTTCTATAATGGTTAGCTTAATGCCTTCGGTTCAACAGTTTGTGGGATTGAACCCCAACTTGGACAGGGATGTTTGCAGTAGTTCGAATTCCACTTTAATCTTAGTTCCCAGTCTAATTAATCTTCGTGTTCAAAAAAAGACCATTAAGTGACAAACTAAATTATATTTTTTCTTAACGAAGCGATAATGATTATTGAGAAAAATACATTTTACTTAAATAAAATATCTTTATTTAAAAAAAATAATATAAATGATGACTATAAAACAACTGCATTTTTATCTTAATAAATGTTGAAATATAAACAGTGAAATATTTTATTATTTTAAAATTTGTGTTATGAAAATAAAATTATTATAGATTTTCATTTTGATTATTTCATTTCATATATCATAATTCGATAAATAGAGATTTTTCAAAATGTTTTATTAAATTCTACTAAAAATTATAATAAGTCTTTAATATCGTTATAATTAAAAAAAAATACGTGAATTTTAAAAAAAAATATTTATAAAGTAATACAATTTAGAAATATTAATTATAAAATTATTAAATGTATTTGAGGTAATACAAATTAATGGCTAGAAATTTCATATCAAAAAAAAATAATTAAATGTTTGCATGTTTAAGCAAAGAAATCTTTCTGTCAATTACAGATAAAACGTGATTTAAAATAATGACTTATTTGAGAGTGTGAACAATGAATTATTTTGAGATTTTATTCTTCTAGGATTAATTTGTTTCCTTCTGAGAAATTGAAAAACAATTATTTCAAATTATGAATTATTTTCTTTTTAAGGTTGAGCATATTTTTTTAAAAATGTATAACATTAAGTGAATTAATTCCATCATTTTTTATGAATAACTTTACTAATAATAATTTTTATTGCAGATTGTTTGAAAAACAAATCTCTGAGTTGAAAGCCAGCTTTTGACATTATTTGACCAGCTATTGTTTGAAACCGTTGAAGTTCTAAAAAATGAGTCGCACAACACATTATCGACATAAAAATAATCTTTGAACTTTACCACAATATCATTATCACCTTCCTTCTCTAAGTGATGATAAATAGAAGGCTCTATGAGTTAAATAGTTGCATTTTTGTTCAGATACATTTTCTGCGTTATTACTAATTGTTACCTGTTCTATGATTCCCAACTTTTCCCATTCCTTCAAAATTTTGTCATAAGAAAATTTTTCTGCGGAAATGAGTTGAGAAATCATGATATTCTAATGTTTTTAGACTTGAAATCGCAAATCGGTAATTTTGTATACTTCAACCCATGGAAATTTTTTGAAAAAAGATTTCATTATCTATATGCGTTTTTGTTCTGTTTTCTACAGAGTCCCGTATACCGAGGAGATTTAATGACCAAAGGAACAAATCTTGCTGACGTTTAGTTGTAAAATTACAAACATGGCATGGTTGGAACAATTAGCTTACGATAATGATCCCATAACTACCCATCCTAAATAAGTCTGGACAGCGGTTAAACCACTGGACTTACAGAACCCCAGACAATATCTTTCCCAAATAATCAGCATCCAGTAAAATAGATATATTAGCTTGGGGAAAAAGAAATCCATTATTTTTACGTGAACTTTTTGTAACTTCTTTCAGATTCGCTTTGTAAAAAGGTTTAAAACAGTTTTCATATAATTTTTAGGTCTTGTGCGAAGCTACGACTGCTGACATGCGGTTAACTTCGATCATTTTTGATATTTTATAGACATTTTCGACGATGCTGTATCCACATGCGAGGTACATCTCTAACATCAAAAATACCCGAACGGAATCGACGAAACCAAAATTGTACGTAACTGGTTGTTACAGTCTTATATAGGACGATAAACACTATTCACAATTTTAGCCACCCGGCTATCTTTTTCGCCGTTACAAGAGAAAAACGAAAATGTACCGAATTTTCTGTTTGTTGTCTTCCATTTTTAAAACCTTGTACCCATAACTGAATTAATCAAACAAAAAACTGCAATAGAATATTTTAGTGTCAAATGTCACCTTTCCAATGAGCATAAATTTGAAATTGTTTGATAGATATCTCACGAGATAGCCATCACTATAGACGTCTACCGAAAAAATAATGGATAACGTTTCCCCCAAACTAATATTATAATCATTGTTTTCATAGTCAGATAAATTATATTTTTATAAAATATTTTGCATGTTTTTTATTATTATTATTTTTTATTTTTTTATTTTTGGAATTATACCTCAAATTACATCTTTATTTAACAGTACAGCTTCACAGGTAAAATTTCTCCTAATGTTTTGATGTATTTAAATGTTTAATCTTTTCTGTTTTAATACTACCAAATAAACTATACTTAAGAAATTCGGAATGATCTGGTTTCAGTTACAAAAACTGAGAGATCACGTTTTATATACGACCTTTGCAAAGCTAAATCGCATGAACAATTTTCTTTTTTCAAGGGCCTGATACTCTGATTCTGAGTTGTTGTAATATAACATCTGTCGAACCGGAAGAGCTATCACTGTTGACACTATTAGCTTGTTTTATTCGGAGAAGAAATATAGGTTTCAATTTTCCTGGCATAAATTTGGATATAAAATTGGGAAATATTTTTCAGCAAATCATGCCGAACACTCATTCCACATCAATCTGCACATTTATTAATTTTCAGGGATAATAAACACGCTTTCATTTATAATATTTTCTCTTTTCTTTCTTGAAAAAGTAATTTTTTTAGCTGTATAACAGTCGCTACTGCGGTATATCCCTTTTGAACAAAATAAGCAAAAACTATGCAATGTTCTTTTTTCATTTTTTGCTTAGGTTATCAGTCTCGACGCCGTCGGAGCCACCACCTCCGGATTCAGATCTCGAGTGGGGTCTGATTTATGTCTTATGGTTTTGTTTTTTATCTCTTACTCCAAAACAGAATGTTTTTGCTATACGCTCAGCTCCTACAACCTCGAAGCTAAGGAATAGAATTAACAGGTCAAGGTCATGCGTATTCGCATTAGTGTTACGAGAAATTTACGAGATTTTCTCTTTCCCATGCGATTAATATTTGCTCAGGAATAAAGCAATCATGCACTTCCTAGAAATTTAGATAAAGCATTTAGCATCAATTAGCATAAAGCATTAAATTTATATACTCTTAAATAAAGCATGCATGCACTTTTTCTTAGTTACTCCTAAATTTTCTAAGAATAGCAAATAAGTGTCTAATTGATCAACTTAAATAGTGAATGATATAAAGTGCTATTGATTTAGAATTAATTTCAAAAGTTCGTGCACATCTAATTCAATGAACATTTTATCATTAGCGAAACGTGATTTTAAATTTTTAATGACATTTTTATATTACTTTCAGATACTTGATATGTCTGGACAAAATCAAAGGTCTTACCTTTCGTAGTATGCCTCAGATATGCGAATTTCTCGTCGTCCTTTAATTTCACATCCTCTATTTTTTGGAACTCGGATTAAAAAGCTAACCAACTTTTTGGGATTCCCATCGAAACCAATAAGTTCCAGTTTTGGTGATCTGTTAAGAAGTGATCTTAGAAGTGATCTTTTTCGGATGTAAAATTATCACGGTTGGTTTCGATGTTCCATTTCATTCTCCACGATCATGTTCGTTTTTGTCGAGATCAGGATTCGAATAAAGGTAAATTACCACAAATTCATCGTTTTCAAAAAGATGCTTCATTTTTTTTCTTCCAATTTTGCAAATACAAATTACGCAGCATGAAAATTGTTTGCTGCAATGCACTTTTTCAGATCATCAATGATTTCTGTTGCTGCTGAAGCCGTTAAAATAAACATTTTTTTATCCATTTTTAATAAACAATTTTGTTTATTACTTGGGCGCCAGAAATCGTTGGGGCACGAGCTAAAATCGCATGTTTCTATTAATCCAATGAGGACTCAAAGAGGTTTCGTTTTACTTTTTATTCGCAGCTCAAACATTAACAACAAGCGGAAGGCTTAGACAAAGAGAAAGGTGAATAAGTATTACATTTATTCAGAGCGCTAATAGCGCCATCTGTAATATAATGGGGGAAATGCAGCACATATATTAAATCAAGACTACTTGCCTTCTCAAGCAATTTTAATTACTAAAAAGAATTTGCTATTTAAAAATTATAATTACATTTTTTTATTACAGGATATTTTTAATTACCTACAATACCTTATGGAAAATATGAAGGGTTTGATAATAAATACGTACAATTATTCATACATGGAAAATAGTTTGTTTTTTTAAAAAAATCATATTAAGAGGGTAAATTCTTACATTCACTGATTAATTTATAAAATAGAGGTAGTCGACATTTCCCAGCAAGTAAATGAATTTTACCTTTAAAATGAAATTATAGAATACAATTCTTATATGTGTGTGACTGTGTGAGTAGTTTTTAAATATATTGCGTAAGATAAGGATATATTTTTAAAATAAGACTATATGAAGCTAATACAAATATCAGTTTATGGTGAAATTACTTAAACTAGAAATTATAATAGCTTAATTGGATTAAATTTAAAATAATCCCGTGGCACGTAATTGGATTTTGTACATAAAATTGGATTGTTTATTACTACATAAAATTATATTAGACAGGAAAAAGCAGTTTGGTATTTATAAATATTCAAACTTTAATCTCATAGGATAATTATGGAAGGAGTAAAATTTAATATAAAGTAAATATCTATTTTTATAGAAGCATCAGCCTATAAATATAAAAATATTAATTTTTATGACATATCTTAAAATTAAATTATAATGAATTTAATTAAATTTTAGGGATACTAAAATGCTCTATTGACAAAAAGGAATATTACTATCCGTGGCGTAAAATTATAATTGGTAATTACATTTTTTAAATTCAAACAATTTTAAGAAAAAAACTTCTTTTTGTCAATTTAATTAATCAGATTAATTAATAAAAACTTATTAAGAATACTTAACCAAATAAAAAAGGTTTGCACACCTGCATTTTTAAGTATTTCAAAGTTTATGTCAATAATATTTATAAAATTTAATTGCAGATAGTGCTCCAAATTCAAATCTAAATTTTAATTTATAAACTTTATTTTGATTGGAAAAATATTGCTTAAAATAATCAGATTGAACTTAATCGCATTTTTGTATTTTCTTAAAAGAGATAATAAATAAAAGTAAAATTATAATGTAAATTAAGAATATTTTTAAAACTTATTTTAAAACTTAAATTATTTATAGATCCTTTGAATAACATTTAATACTTCTTGTGAAATAAATCGTATTAAATGCTTTAAAGGAGGAAAAGTTATGAGAGCAATAAAATAATTTTATAATTTTTTACTAATAAGAGCATAAAAAATTTAACAAGTTAACTTATATTCATATAAGCTATACAAGACTTAGCTTATATTGGAAGATATTATCTGACGTGTATCTGTATTCAAATTAAATTATGTATATCTTAACACATTGACTGCTTATCACGCGTTAGCGCGTAGCGTGGCGTTATTGCTGAAGAGCCAATCACGCTCCAGAGCGTGATGTGTGGTAAAGTCTTAGTAGCCAGTCACGCGCTGGCGCGGAATCCCCTTTAGATTGTTCATTCTCTAGTTTATCTGGCAATGCTTGTAGGGTATTTCTGCTGGTATTGGCATGGAGATATGATTATAAACTATCTGTAAATATTTAATTTACAGTTATAAAATAATAATATTTCATTAATAATTTTAAATCATATTTCCAATTATTAGTATGTTGGCTTCTGGGTAAAATCTACTTCGATGTCAAGGCATTAACTATCAACCCCATCTCTAGAGACTGGCAGTCAATTTGTTAATGTTTTTTTTATAAATATATTCTTTTATTATTATTGTTTAAAACATAGAATATTTATAAGAAAACATTATTCTATTTGATTTGATTACCTGTATCTCAAGAAAAAATTCAGAAAAGTAATCCAAACTACAGTTGAAAGAGTGAATCTAAAGTGTATCCATTGAGAATACACACAAAAATCAAGTTACGTGTCTTTATTCTTCTTCTTTCACATCAGTACAAGTGACAAAATCTATAAAATTCTCTCTGAAACAAACTCAGAAGGATTCTATATTCAGCAAAATAAAGCAGAATTTCTCTATAGTCAAGCGTAGAACATCGTAAGAACACAATGACCTATTGGAGTCAGGAGTAATTCTCCCCCAGGGAGGCAGCGATGCTTTTAACACCTGCCGTATATAAAAGCTATTTTGCTTTGCTTTGTGTAAGCACCTACTTCTGTTTGAGACCAGAAAACACTAGTCAGGTGAGTGTTGCAGTTTTAGAGTCTTACTCATCTTTTTTTCCTTTTAATCTTGTTGATAGTAAGTCGCTGGAATTGGATCAGAATAAAAAGAGTTCAATTTTGATACGAAGAAATAGAATTTTAAAGCCATTTTGCGACATTGAATACAAAAAACTTTATAAAAGAAAGAAATATTTTATACTAAAACGATGAGCATTATACAAACTAATATTTATTTTTGAAAGAGTTTCGTTTCCCTATAGGATTAAATAACTTATTAATCTTCTTAGATGTATAAGTTATTTAAACCTCTGGCAACATAATATAAATCGTGCATTTATATATATTTTCATAAAATTAAATCAATAGTTTAAATTGTTACATTTTTGAAGATGATCTGTAAATGTTTATATTGTAACACTTTGCATAGTATTATTAAATGCAGTTATAATCGCATTTATTACTTACTATTATGAAAATATTAGTTTGCAGCCAGTTATTCTCCGGAATTTGAATAGAAAATCATTATTTCTTAACATTAAGCATTCATAATAATCTACTTCGAGCTTAACTTACTTGTTAAATTCATATATAATTTATCAAATGCAATCAAATACTGATAAAACTTTCCTGCTATATACCCTTTCCAAATAAAGATATCAAACACTTATGAAGATTTAAAATGAAGGAAAATGTAATCTTTATTGATAATTAGTGTATTTAGCGAGATATAAATTAAGAAGTAAAACGAATATGTTTAATAGTTAAGCACTTCTTTTTCAAATACTAAAGCCGTTAATAAATCTTTTATATTATTACTAATGACTTTATTTAAAATTCCAAAGGATTTATTACATTTTAGTATTTGAGAAAGCATTATTGAATTATTAAATATTTATTTAACTTGTGCTTCTAACACAAATCAATGGAATAAATCAAGGAATATAATAAATATCATTCTACGATAAAGAAAATATAATGGATATATATTTTTTAATTACTAATATATTTTTATTTACTGAAATAAATAAATAATTGGGTAATATAAAAAAAATAAAATAAAAACATTTTGCAAAAAAACATTGAAATATTTGTTAATATATATATATATATATATATATATATATAAAGTTAATGGTAGGGTTTGATGGAAAAAGCTAAGATTGCGTTGTTAAACTTCACTGATATTATTATTATTATCGTGAGAAGGGGTTATTAACGTAAGATTGAGTGATGTATACGTGATATTATCATGAAATTCAGATTAATGCCATAAGCTTTCTGTTTTCACAATCACCTTTGTTGCTTTAAATTAATATTTTGAATTTTTACAATCGTCGCACATAATCCAACTTCAAACGCTCTTCCATCCAATCCCTATTGCAAATATTCTATGTTTAACCGGAAATACTCATGAAGATATTTCAAACTTAGTCTTAAGAAGTTGTGTAATATAATCTTCTAGGGCTTTCATTGAATTTATAAACACGGTTTGTATAGAAATATTGCAATATGCAAGTTATTTTCATTTACGTAGTGCCCTTTTATATGAGTATGAATTGGTGATATACTATTGCGTATCACACAGATGATATAGTACTATGGTGCTTCATATATGAATCAGATATGATTACCATAGCTTTTCTAACTTCGATGGACTCGAAACCTTGATGATTAAGGTCGAGTGATTAATTGCAATAGTGCCACCAAATTTTAATCAAATATTAATAAATATTATCTTGTTAAAATAAATAAATCATACACTTTTATATTATACAATCTCCGAAAAAAAGAAAATATTCCTCATTTGTAAAATGATATTCATATCTACCTAGTTTTTAGATAACTAAAATAAAATATTTTATAAAAATTAAAAATAAAATATTTTATATTTGTTTTGAAATTAAAAAAATACATCGAAACATTAAACAGAACATTCGTATGGATGAAATAGTATTAAGATCAATTTTCTTCATAATATTCAGCAGGAAGTCATCTGTTTTAATGAATAAAATGTCGAGTTTACTAATGTCGACTAGGGAACGTTGAATATGTCGTGGTCGCATTGTCCTTCATGTTCAAATTTCAAATTAATAAATTCGGGGGTTGATATTAGCCATTCCTTTGGTCTTCCCTGACTTCCTATCTCTAAATTGGAAGACCCAGAACGTGCTGCCATCTAAAAGCCCAAGTTCTTCTACCAAATTGGTAGGGAGGGGGGTGCTGCTCGGTAAACGACGATGTTCGGTAAAAAAAACGGTAAACGCTCTTCCTGACTTCATTCGCCCAGTTCCTGACGGTCGAGCTTGGCTTCGCCAAGTGTCATATGTAAAAAATCAAGTAAAACCAGAAAAATGACAAAAGGTGAATATCTAATAGGACTTGTGCATTTATAAGTACTTAAGTAAATGTGTTACATATGCGCAATTAAACTAGATTACGGGAATTTAAAAAAAAGAATTGTTATTTTCAACATACTCTTTATGATATCTCATGAATCCCAGTGAAAATGAGAATAGAATAGTTAATTAGAAAGCCTTATGAATCCATTAAATGGAAAATTACTGAGCTAAATGGCGTTTTGCGATGCTACTAGGTATATCCATATATCGTAATATGAGACATGTCATTCTGATATTTGAGAGGCACTCAGTATTGATAGGATATTTTAAGATATAGAATATATATATACTCCAACACTTACGATTAGTTATACATTCAAATAGACTTGACAATTCTATTGTACATTAAAACAATCTCGGACTACTTCAAAAAAAAAAATGACACTTTATAATTGAAATGTTCTTTCAATCCTTGCTGTGTTTAAGTATATATATATATATATATATATATATATATATATATATATATATATAAACATAATATATATATATATTGCTTAAGGGGTAGAGAATGAATTGGGGATTAATAATCTTTCAATGAAATAATATTCGTATAATCGTAAAACATGCTTTCAAATATATTTCACTTTCATAATAAATATAAATTTAATAATAATTTCATATTAATCATAATAATTTCATATAAATGTCTTAGTTGTTAAAAATTGCTCACTGTTTATTGTTTACTTTTTTCGAAAACCATTTCTTCACATTTTGTAACTAAAAAAATGAACGAAAGAAATCATTCATAAAAAAGAAAAGTTTTTAATAAATTATACGTTTGTATATATATATATTAATCTAATTTGTGAATATGTAAACTTTTAGTTATTGAAAATAGTTAGTTAAAAAATTTGTAATGTCTTTTCATTTAAGAATTAGTGATCTATGGATTGTACAAAATAATATAAAATTTATAATGAATATATTTTACATTTTAAAGAAATTTTTATAAAGATGGGCTTGTATGTTCTTAAAATTCTCATTAGTTTCAATAATCCTCTTCAGTTTATTTGTACCAAAAATTCCTAAAATAGTATGCAAATTAACAATGTTTCTAATAGTACATTTTTTAAAAATTTTCAAAAGTTATTAAATTCTTATCATGATTTTTACACTTTTAACACACATTCACTTATTTTACAAATAATTTTGTTTGGAAAAATTAAAATATTTCGCTAAATACAAATTCAAATTTTAAATACCTTGGCTATCTATTTTATATTCGCAATCATTCATATAATACTGCTTGTGAAACATTAAAGTATTAAACATAAGATATTTAAGATATAACTAAAAATTTAATTACTTTTATGTAATTTTGTGTTTTTTCTTATTATATTTAAAAACCTAACCAGTTTTAATTATAATTAAGTTTACAATTCCTTGAATTGCATTTGATTGCGAACTTTAATTCGTGTCGCAGTTAAAATAATTAAATTGAAGGTATTCCAAAAATAATATGGTAAATTACATTATACTTTGTTTTAAGACGTAGTTACACAAGTTGTTAAACAATAAAAATGTTTTCTAAATGAAGAAAAATTAGAGGTTAAAAAAATTTTCAACACAAGTAAAAGTAACAAAAGGAACATTTTTGCGCTAAAACATTTATCTATAACATTTATCAAACATTTATCATAAACATTTATACAATATAAAAATAAGTGAGGCTTTTTTAAGTCAAAAATTATAATTTTTGGAGGACAAAGTGAGATGATTTTAACAAATACCAACTATAAAACGTCATAACATGTTACATGAGCGACTACTTCCATCTGTTCACCGCAAGCAACAAAACAAGTAGAGATTTAGTATCTTAATTTTCCCGTTTTCATTCCATTTTTGGAATTTCTAGAGCATTTCTAAAACAAAAGTTCTACTTTAATATTTAGAAATTGAATTTCAAAACCATCTTCTTCCATGACAAATAAAAGTAGTTTAGAAAAGAATGACTTTCTTTTTATAACGTAGATATGAAAAAAATGCGAAATTCAATTTTCACTTCTTTTAAAACAGTACGAAACTTCGTAAATGTTTTAAATTTTCTTTTCTTTGTACCCCTAACTAATTCAAAAGGTTCTTATTTATAGATTATATTTTACTTGCATTGATATCCCGTGCCCTTGATTAAAATTTAAGAAAAAATATTTTTGGTGTTTATTTTTGGCTGGAAAATGTTAGCACTTAAAAATGGTAACACAAAAGTACCTAGCTTAAATTTTCATAAAAATAGAACTATTTTTTGTTGAAAAGACATAAATTTCATGTAATCAAACAATAAAGAAAATTAAATTATGCAATTTTGCAATGCAGTTATACATACTACTAAAGGGTATATATATATACATATATATATATATATATATACATTAAATTATCAGTAAATGTCGCTCAAGTTATCAATCTTAATTTGTTTAGACATTTTATTATTTACTTTCATTAAATATATCTACTTAATATATTAAAATAAACATTAAATAAAATAAACACAGGAAACTGCAGTCTTTATTGATTACATCATTAGAATCACTACTTTGGTTTGATTGATATGATTGATACTTTTGACTTGATTGATATGATTGATACTTTTGGCTTGATTGATATGACTTAAATTATATGCATTAAGTATAATATTTAATTTGGCGTGTCTTATATTTAATTTAGCAAAATATATTTTGCTTAAAATATCTTCCATTAGAGTAAATTAATTTTTTAAAAAAAATTTCTTCTTAATGGATGGAATATTTTGATAAAAGATGGTTGGGTTTCGAAGCGCAAGGTCCAAAAAGGACAAGCTGGGCCATTTTGATAAAAGAAGAATCCAATATTCTTAAGAGGGCATTTTATGCTGTATCATTGATCTTGATTTTCTTAACATTTTTAATACTATAAAACTATTGAAGAGAAAACAGAAAAAGATTTCAAACCATAACTTTGCAAGTGCCTTAACATAAGCCTCTTACGGAACTTGTGGGTTGAAATGTGTAAAGAAATCTGATCTGTAACAATATCACTTTCTAATTATTAATTGTGGTTTTTACTGAACAAGAATGAATTTTAATAAAATAGTATTGATTTATTAGTAAAAAAAATAATTTGATTATTAATTTTCCCCTAATTATTGTACATTAGGCATGGGGAAATTTAGTGAATTTAACATGTTTAAATAATGATTAAAAATTGATTGGCATTTTAAGAGTTTAAATATCAGTAAAATTTAGAACTTTCGCAAGATCTTCTTTGATCAACTGATTTCGGAAATTCGTTGAACAATTTTTTTATCAAACTCAAGAGAAAAGCATTTCAATTATCTTAACGTTATGGCTAAAACAATTTAAAAATGTCGTGGCTCCTTGTTTGAGAAAGACGTCACTGCACCGGAAAATCCTGGAAGTTCCGAATTCTAAATCATTCAATGGAAATATTGGGTAATGAAAGTTCTTTGCATAGAGCTAGGAGTAGTAGAGGGGGCATACCCTATCAAATGCATTAGGTCCGATTGAAGCCATTGTCGCCATCTTGGTTGAAGTTTCAAATGCTAGTAGGGAAGAACGTGTCGAGTGATTCCTAAAATACGCATGCGCAGTAACAGTACAACTACTCCTTTCTCTATGGTTCTTTGTGTGTAAATTTCCGCAACTGGTTTAGTAAAATATGGAGGGAATACTATCCACTCAGGTTTTGCCCAAGCCATTAACTTACTACAAAATTATTTGGTTGTCATGTTTAACGAGCTTACAAGGTCAAAACTGGCAGCTTGAAATATTTTGTAATAATAAACATTTTTAGTAGTTTGTCTTATCATTAAACACATCATTAAATTTAAGGTTAAGACTTTTTAAAATATTGTTTGATATATACTAATAACAGGGTTTATTATCATTTACTATACACCACACCACATCGCATGCAAATTTTATTTTACATTATTAACCATAAGTAATGCTGTCCACACTGTCTGATGGTTAGCGTGTCTGATTGTGGATATGAAGGTCTTGAGTTCCGGCATGAATGTAGTATGAATGGTTACCTAGCCAATAAACGGATAGTTATGGCATATGCATACTGAGGAAGTTGTAGCGCAAACCTTATTGCCAGTTTGACCCCTCCCCCCAAAAAAATAAATAAAAAAACAATATTTAGATATAATTTTAGTCACTCAGTATTTTATTCAATATTATATTAATAATGCCAACACACGTTAAAGAAAAAAATGTTTCCATATTTAATTGCCTTTTTTTGTTCAAATTCCAGCTTTCTTTGCGCCAAATGAAGACTGTTTTGCTTTAATAGAAAAGACATTTGAAAAAATAAGTTGTGTGTTCAACATTTTTGAACCAGATTTAAATTTGTAAGACTTTCGGTATATTATAGCAATATATTCACCCTGATACAAATTAAAGCATTGGTATAATATTGCTAGTAATTCTAATATGTTCAATAATTTGTTTGAACCCAGTTTGCATAGCACCATAATGACTTAGAGATGTGACGCGTTAAGCTAGGTATAAAGTGTTAGATAAAATCCTGTGTGTATGTGTGATGGATTTAAAATGAAATCTTATAGAGACATTATTACCATTTCTCACGAAACTGATTAAATTCATTATTTGAGAGTATACAGGCGACACGATGTGCAATACAAGCAACTTTATCCTTAATGCATTTTAAAAGCAGTTTTTAAAAATACTCTCCCACTTGAAAAGGTTTACTGTGTAGAGCAACGGCATTTGTAGAAGTGTACTGCCTATATTTGCTTTTGTTCACCTTCTTAAGATTCGTGATTTGTTTCAAAATGCCATTTCACTGACGAAATCTATACATACCACTGTCCTGTAAAATATATCGCAGTTTTGTCTTTACTAGCAGGCATTTCTTGGTCTACCAAGTTTGAAATTCTCAGTTAATCTATCTATCTTATATATATTTTTTTTCCTGAACAACCCATGCGAAATATCATTTAAAAAAAGTAAACAAAACACAAATAAACTTGAAAATCTTTAAAGGTACACGACTCATGCCTAAACAATCTATACGTCATAAATATTAGGCGCATTCCATGATTTGGTAGAGCAAGACAATAACTAATAAATGGGCTTTCCGTCTGCCTAAAATACATCCTGGGTACGTATTTTGTAAGTTTAAGCAATATTTTCTACAACTTATTTTAAGGACCATTTATTAATAAAAATATCCGTATTAATTTTAGCTATAAATCTGCATGTAGGCAGACGAATTATTATATTTTTGACAATATTTTATCTGTAATTTATTTTCAGAATGAAAAAAAAACTATTGATTTTAATTAACTTATTATTCATGTTCTTTTTTCGATAAATCACGAAATATTTTAATTATCTTTCACTAAATAAAACATGGAAACAATACAACTCTTAGGAAAATATCATAGAAATTAATCGATGAAAAAGACTACCAATGAAGTAATTAATTATTTTAGTAAAATGATTTCACTTTGAATATTAGCAAGAGCATTGTAAGTATTGAAATATTTTAGTTAAATTGAAAAATTTTAAATGTATTTGATGATTGCATTTTTAATGCCAAAAACAACACAGCAAGGTCTTCATTAAATAAGAGTTATCATTTTATTACACATAGTTTTTTTATATTTAAATAAAATTTATCAATTTTTTTTATAAAACTTTGAAGATTTGAACGTTTAAAACTGGAGAGTAACATTGGCTTCTTAATGAAAATCGAAAAGTGGTAAATTTTAATTTATAACTTTTTCTAATTTATTTAAATAAATATATTTGATACAAGGATATTCTTCGAAAAGAAAATAATTTAAAAGGTAAGTGTATAATAAAGACATTCTTAAAATTCTTAATAAATAAAGAGTTTTTCTAACTCTTAAATACCGTGATTTTGAAGTACTTCAAACTTTTAGAAAATATTATAAATCTTATGAAACAATGTTCCTAAAATAAATAATAAAATTGGCAAATTTTAATTCAAACGAATTTGTGGATTGTTACTTTAAAAATAATTATCTAAATGCGTTTAATCAGCTTCATTAACTGCAGAAAGCATTTATCTGAGTTACTTTTGATATAAAAAAAAAGAACACACACACACACAATTGTTATATATATATATATATATATATATATATATATATATATATATATATATATATATATATATATATAACAATTCTAGTTATTTCAAGAAAAGTAATTCTATTTTGATTCAAAGTAATATAAAGCAATGATAATCATATAAAACAATGCTTATCCTATTAAAAAGCAATGCAATGAACGACTTACCAAAACTTCACGGTTGAAAAAACGTATACTAACCACAATTCTGATAAGAATTGCAACACATCGGTTCTAAGAAGGGACAGAAAAAAATAGAGGTTTTACTTAAATAATAAGAAATATAATCTTGTGCAAGGAACGCAATGACCTTAAGAAGGTTATGTTTACCTATTTATATTGGCTTCTAACCATTAAAATTTATTCAACACTGACTGAATCTGCTGAAACTTTTATTATTTTTCTTTCATTGTTCATTTACCTAAATTGATTTGCATTTATAAAACCATTTTTGACTTTTGATAATATAAGAAATTAATTTATAAATTATTATTATTCAAGGGGAGTAAAAATAGTTTAACATATAAAATAAAATACAGCATATCAATCACATTATATGTAAATACCTTTTCTGAGTTTTAGATTTATTGTCTATATTAAATTAAATGTACATTTTCTTATTTTAAATTTACATGAATTTAAAACAATACCTTGTTACATTTTATCTTTAAAAACATCATAAATATGCTTTCTGAAATTCATTATTTTAAACATATCATTTTTGAGCTACCAACTACAAGACCTACTAATATTTTAAATTGAAACGTACTTTAATTATTCCCAGTAATCTAGTATTTCTACTAAATTCAAAATCAAATTTGATTTAATTGCAAATATAATTGTACACATTTGATTAAATTGGTAAAATATATTGTACATGAAAAAGAAATGGAAAGAAAGTTTGTGAATTATAAATAACAAATTATGTAATAGATTTTCATCGGTTTTATGAGATGAACAGAACTATTTTTTATGATCATAAAGTTGTTTAATGTTAAGAGTAGTATTAGTATGATTTGAGAAATAGTTGTCCATGTATTAACTAATAGATGTTCTGCTATACTTTTAGAAAAAAAATTCCATGATGTTTAAAGAAATGATAAAGGCATATAAAGATGAGTTTTGACTTCTTTTTTAAATAAATCTGGATCACAATGAAATATTTTTGAAGAACAAGAAATTACTTATTTTCAGAGTATAAAGATAACAATTTTACAGATAAATCTTTTATAGAACTTATCATAACACTACAAAGTTCAAACTACACTGCAGCACTATCTTTTTTGGAAATCTAAATGTTCTACGATTCAATAAAGAATCTGTTATATCAACTCTAATAAAGTCAATTCGAAAAATTCTGTATCAATAGAAATGCATTTTGAAATCTTGGAAGAATTTATTTAATTAACATTGGAGTTATAAATTTATGTTGGAAAAGATGAATGACCTTGTCCAACATCAATTTGGTGTGAGAAATTCTAATAAGATCTGGTGTAATAAACTTTGGTTTTTTCCCATGTGGCCAAAGCGTAAAGCAGTTGCTGAGTTTCACCTGGCCACTGGACATGGCTTCCTCTAAAACATCTGCATCGTATCCATGTTGTTCAGGTTCCTTTCTGCACGCTCTGTCATCTTTGGGAGGACAGAAAATCTGACCACATTCTCAATTGCCCGGCATTAAAGGGTTCCTCTTTGAGTGACCGCTACTGGCGCGCTTTGGATTTATTGGGTTCATAGACGTTTCTCACCATTTTGTTTTAGTTTAATTGTTTTTTGTTCTTGTTTCTTCAGCCTTGTGGTGCAGAAGTTTTTTGTAACCTTGGCTATTGGGAAAAACAAAATAAAAGGTTTTGAATTAATTTAAAAGTATTATTTGTTGTTGCGTCAAGTTGTTGAAAGAGTTTCAACAAATTGAAGAAATAAAATTACCCAATCGGATCAACCAAAAATGTCTCCACGAGCTTCAAGTAACTCGCAATAGACGGTTTGGTGATCATTGGTCTTGAGAATTACTAAATTCATCATCTCATAACTATTTACTTCTATGCTTAATTTTCATTTATGTGTGTGTATCTTGTGGTGCATATTTTGTGTATGTGTATCTTTTGGGGATAAAGCATCAATTTCAGTTTCATTATCATTTGACTTTAAATTATTAGTATCTATAAATATTCTTACAAAACCTTTGAATTATCTAAAACGTTAGAAATACTTAATCAACAAAGTAAAAATCTATATTTACTAATAGAATAACATCTGAGTATCAGGAATAATTTTATTATCTTCGTAAAATATTAAAACAAAAATAATGTTTAGGCAATAGCAAACAAAGAAAATTATACTGTGGATGATTTCTTCAGAAAATAGTATTAAATAATTAATTATTTTCCTATAAATTTGTAAAGTTTCTTTTTTTAAATTTGTGTCTTTCTATTCTTTTAATTAATATTAATAAATTATTTTCAAGATATTGAATTCATGTTTAGGATATTAATATTTTTAAATATCCAAAAGAGTTTTCTGTGATTTTCTTATAAAACTAATCACAACACTTGAACTTAATGCAATCAATTTATTGCTATTAATTTAATGATCATATCTGTGTAATTGTGGAAAAATTTTATCTGAAAAAATTTCGGGTATTTTTCATAAAAAGGAAAATTAATTTTAAACATTGACACAAATCCTTCACATAAATTAAATGCAGTTTTTATTTTCAACTGTCTTCTTTAATAGCAGTCTTGATACATTTTAATTATGGTCGCCTAAAAAGACATCTCCTTAGACTTGTTTTTATAAAAGTAAACCAAATAACTGTCGTGAAATTTTAGAAAAAAAAAATCAATTACTTAGAGAAAATCTGCTAATAAAGCAATTAATTAGCTTGATAAAAAATGTTAAATTTAAACATGGAAAAGTGTTTTGTAAATTGTCCCGATATATTTAATTAGTTTGAATGAAATCTTAAACTCCAGGTGGTTTTCAATGAAAAAATAATGAACGAATCATGTCGTAATAAAATTATAAAGTTATTTTTCATAAAATATTTCAAGACCTGAGGATTAACATTGTATAGGCGAAGCTAGTACACACTTTTTTTTATCAAATAAGAATTCATTTGTTCATTTTCTTTATTATATTTTTTATTAAATATTAATTCTACTTGGAGAGTATGCTTGAGGCTTCTAGTTTGAATTTCATACTATTTAATTAAGAGCAGACATATAAATAATGAAAAAAATTTCAGAACTAGAGAACTATTCATGTTTTAACTGTATAAATTTTATTACAAGTTTTTACTGCATTCTAATTCTCTTAAATATTAAGATATTTTAAAATACATTTTTTAGGTATTACATAAAAGTGGTAATTGGATAAAAATATTTGAGCCTATCAATCATTTAATTTATTGTTTATACTACTTATAAGTTATTTACTAATCAACATAATCTGTTCAAAAATCCTTTATAATAAAAAATATGATAACCATAGTTCACGAAGGGCAATTGGTCTAATGGAAAAATGAATTCAAAGAATTAAGTCTTTAATAAACACAGGTCATATTAGTAATTTATAATTAAATGTTTGTGAAAGAAATTTAAAATTCACTACAAAATAATTTAATAAAAAAATTTGCATTAAGATCTTAAAAAATACCTAGAAAATTTCAAACGCCGACTCAGAAGATGTACTTTCAGAAAGAAGAGAGAAATAGAATTTTCCAATTTTTAAAAGTGGCTTCATTCGAGGAGCTAATTCGATTCTAATTCGGTGAATAGAAAACTGCGTTTTTTTGTGATTCGAAAAATGCAGTTTCATAGTTAAATAATGCTAAGAAATATTAATTATTTGGCATACTTGTAATTTATTTATAAGCCCTAATTATAAAATCTGATTCTTTCTTAGTCAATATATGTTAGTTTTAGCTACTATTTGCCAAATCTAGTCAATAACAAGAATTGATAAAATTATCTTTTTTTTTTCCTTTGCATTTACACCCATCATGACGGATACCGTTTGAAATATCTCGAGTTTTTTCATTTTTGTGGTAAATTTACAGCTTTTTCATTTTATTCTTTCTCTGAAAAAGATAATAAAAATTCCTCTTTTTGATCATTTTATAATAATGCCGTATTTGCGAGTCTCCATGCAACAAATAGCTTAATTTTATAAAATATATTATTTATTGAATTTATATAGGCATCAAAAGACAGGCTATATAATAATAGTGAGTACTTGGTAAAAAAAAACATCCATATTTTCAATTTTATTGTGCGTGGTAGCTTTGCATTTTTAAATATTGTACACGAATTAAAAACTGTAACTAACAGGGAAGCAGCCAATATGTTGCAAAAACACGCTTCGTCTATTGTTTCATGATCTTTATACATGAAGCTTTTCTACCATTTATCGTGCTTTACACATTCAAATAATTGTGATAAGTGCGTTGATTAACAACAAAAGAATGGATACTTCCTCTTTGTACAAAATGTCATGACGCTTGCCAAAAGCATCAGCCTCGATACCGAATGTAGAGGGCGCTGTATCTTTCTCAGTATGTTTTTATGACGATTGGGGCTCGTAAAATAGTTTATGATTACAACTTATCAAAAAAGATATCTTTATGAGTCTTATAGTCTTTTGTGGGTCCATAGTTTTAAATTCGATACACCCACCCCACTATGTTAAAGCAAATTCTACCCTTTTCAGAAAAAACCTCTTCCCTCTAATTTGTCTTAAAGAACAATTTATTCTGTGTCATCAATTTTGTAAATTTATTTTCCTGTTTAAATTAGCAATACTTAAATGTCGTAAAATTTTATTATGTTAATAAACGAATAATCATTTAATAAATTTCTTAAATTGTATATTGATATCAATTAATCACTTTCTGCGATCAATATTGTACAAGTTATTATTATTATTATGAAAATGGAAGTTCTCAAATGTTATATTTATGACCTTACAATTTTATTATGAATTTCTCAATAAAAATCAATGTATAAGTTTCATTTCTAATCATTTTTTAAAAGTCTCTTAGATAAATTAATTCATGGTTGTTTTAAAAGTTAACTTTTAATAAATAGTATATTAAACTCTCTTGATCATATTTTTTAAATTAAAGCTTTATAATTGTTTTTAACTTTTTGAAACCAGTAATATATATCAAACTTATTAGATCTAATTTCGTATTAAAATAACTTGAAAGTACTTTTCACTTTGAAAATGAAAATCAATAGAGAACAAACAAGTAAGTATTTATAAAACTGTTTGTTTAATTATAATAAAAGAGCATGTTTGAATTGTAAGTAAAGAACTAAAAATTTAAGAATTAAAAGAGTGAATAAATCTTATTCCATCATTTTATGTTTAAAACACTTATTCTTCTGTTTTCAGTTAATTAATTACTATTTTTTCATTAGTTTTAATAAATTTGTTTATCGATAAAAGATGTTGAACATTAATTTTTAAATATCTTGTTTGATTGATGATGCTTAAGAACAAGCGTAATTCAAGAAAGTAAAGTGTGGTTAAGCAGAGATATTTAAAATATAATTTATTTATTTATTTTTTTTTTTTTTACTTTCTAACGGAATAATTTCTAAACTTTAGATTGCCCTTTTTAAAGATTATAGATTTTTCTAACATTTTATTGGTAGAGGTGCTTTAACAAATATAAAAAAGAAATTACAAAGACGTAAAAAAATAGGTTATAATTTTAATTAAATTCATATTGGCAAACATCCATTGTTCTGGAACATTTTGCTATACCTATTTGCATTAAAATTAAAGGAAATTTTGTTTGCAAATTTCCAATAAGAAAAATTATATTTATAATATTTTATAAAGGCATTACAAGACCAAAAGTATTCGATGTTAAGTTATCTAAAGTAATAATAACATTTAAGAATATTCATTTTTTCACGTATTCATATATTAAGAAATTTATTTCAGTTGAAAGATTCTAAAAGACTAATATTACTTTTCAACCAATTGGAAAGCAAATAATTAATTTTAATAATACATTTTTTATCCTCACTCAACATTTATGAATTGAATGAGTTTTTTAGAAATTCTTGTATTAATAATTTGATATAAAGGAGTGTTCCATACTTCACAATGCATAAATACGTCTCTTTCTATCCATGCACATTATGTATGTTGTTACTAACTTAGTGCTGTTATTTATCACACTTGGCGAAGCCAAGCTCTCCCGTCAAGGACTGGGCAAATGAAGTCATTACGCATTTTCTGTTTTTGAACAGAGCATCACCTTACGAAGGTGTAAGTGCGACTTGGCTCATAAACGACATCACCATCTAGATCTTCTAATTTAGAGATAGGAAGCCAGAGAAGACCTAAGGCCTGGCTCCTAACACAACAGAGGCATTAATTTTTGATGGCAACATGAAAAACATTGTGACCAAGACATAGTTTACTTTCCCCAGTTAACATTAATAAACAAGACGTATCTTCTGATAAGCTGGGATTTGAACTCACAGCCTTCCGGTAACGCGAACGAAAACTATTCAATCAAGCCCTACATATTATACAGCCCTACATATCATACACAGCCCTACATATTATACATTATTCCTACTCTTCAAAAATAGACATTCGTTTGGAAAATATAAGGATATTGAATATTTAAGCTTAACTTCATATTTAAATGTTTTACGTATTAATTTCCTCTTAAGAATTAATTTTTAATATTATAATATTATAAATTTTAATATAATAATAGTATAATAAGAATTAATTTTTAAATTAATTTTTAATTTTGAATGGTTATAACGGATTATATATATTACTAGTCCAAATAAAACTTAATTAATGTAAGTAAAATTCACATTTTTTTAAAATAAATTCTAATTCCTTATAAACAGTGTTTCAAAATTTGTGATTCTAACTGACCATTCTTAACTAAGGAAATTCTATGAAAATCATATGTTTAGTGGTGACCTATAAATTGTAAGATTGGGCGCGGTGGCCTAGTTGGTTAGGGTGCCGTTCTTAGAAAGTGGGTGAGTTCGAATCCAGGCTTATCCGAAGATCCATTGTATTCTCTAATGGCCACTGGGGCACGTAAAATATATAGTGGTCGCAATGTGCCCTCCATGTTCCCATTCCAAATTAACACCTCTGAGGTTGTTAGAAGCTAGGCCTTAGACCTTCTATGGCTTCTAACTCTAAATTAGAAGACCCGGATGGTGCTACCATCTATGAATCAAAGTCGTACTTTTACCATCATGGGGGGGGTGGGGTACTCAAAAACGGAAGACGCTCTTTCTGATTTCATTTGCCCAGTTCTAAATGGGTTCAAGTTTGACTTCGCCAAATAATAACGACAACAAGTTGTAAGATTGTTAGTTTGTTAATAATGTTGAATTTTTTTTTTTGTTCTATTTTGCACATTTACCAATTTTATTCTCTGTATTGTTCTGCTTAGTAAACAATGAAAGAGCCTTCTGCGAATTTCACTGATACTTTGCAATTAATCAAGATTAATTATAGAATATGTAACAATTATAGAATGCATTTGTTGTACTTACTAATGAAACTTTGAACTTATCAACTTGTGGCATTTAAATTTTGTGCATTATTTTTTTTCTGAACATGATTGACACATATTGCAAATACTTTACAAATAAATGCATATTATGTCCTTAAAGAATACCTGAGTTAAAGTCCAAAACAGAAGTTTAAAGGAATTTGTGATAATTTATTAACTATTGAAGTTTAGAAATTCCAAATGGATTATACAAAAATTTAAATTCTACTCAAAAGTTTATTTTCATAGTCATTTAATGAAGAAAGGCAAAAAAGTACAAAAGACAATTTTCTAATTCTTATTAAATTTCATAACAAACATTTAAACATTTTTATAAATTGATTATTTAAATCCTTATGATTTAAACACTGTTAAAGATTTGTTAAAATTTATTATAATAAAAACTAACTTACGTGAAATAAATGTTACAACTCTTATTTGTTCCACACTTACCATTAAATTAAAAAATATTGGTTTGCATCTTTTTTACCCTTAATTTTAAACAATAAGCTTTTTTTAATATGAGGATAAAAAATTTTGTTACCAAGGGTATTTTCACAAAAGAATTAAGATAACTAAAAAAAAATCAAAAGAAAATCACAACTGCACAGTATTAACACATTTTGAAAAACTTGTATAAGATGTTTCCTAGATTTAGAGATTCTGTGTGAGAATAAGATATATAAGAAATTTTATATATCATCTCAAAGAAATTGAACTGTGGATCCAAGAATACGTCTTAAAGAAAGGAAACACAATTTTGCGAAGCTTGAACTGTTATTTCTAAGAAAAAAGTGGGGAAAATATAATGAATAAATGCGCGCGCGCACACACACACACACACATATTATATATATATATATATATATATATATATATATATATATATATATAT
>JAPDSC010058788.1:52557-72555 GCA_026290005.1 Latrodectus geometricus
TATATATATATATATATATATATATATATATATATATATATATATATGAATCCTCATATTTCACTTTCACGTATTAAGGGTTGACATATTTGTATATTCTTGTTTTCCAAATAATGCCAGTAAAAGAAAATATCACTGGTTACAAAATATTTTTCTGTATTTATGTAAGTAATAAAAATGTACAACACAGTGACACCATTAATTGTATAATAATTAAAAAATTTTGCAATTAAATGTTTCACTTTGATTACAAATCACATTAAAATACTTTAACCAAATCTTAGTTATTTTTAAAAGTAAACAAATTTGTTTCGTAAGAACCCTTAAGCTAGCTCTAAATTTACATATAAAATTCTCACTGTAAAATTATCATAATCACCAGAAATGTAATTCCTGGAATAAATCAGCAGAAATGAATTCAAATTGTTTCCAGAGTATATATTTTCTTAAAAAATAATGTCTTAAAATTTTTACGTTTTCACGCCCTTGCTCTGTACGTCGAAAATAAATTTATAGAGAATATTTCTGAATTAAAAAATATGTTGTTAATCATGATACTTGGTGAAGTCAAGCCCGCCCGTTAGAGACTGGACTAATCAAGTCAGAAAGAGCGTCTTCCGTTGTTGAACAGAGCATCCCTTTACGAGGGTGGAAATACGACTTTGGCAAATAGATGGCAGCACCATCTAGAGTTTCCAATTTACAGATAGACCTAGAGCCTGACTCCTTACACCCACAAAAGCTTTAATTTAGGATGGGAACATGGAGGACATTGCTAGCACGACATATTTTATGTGCCCCAATCGCAATCAGTGAACACGATGAATTTTAGGATTAAGCCGGGTTTCGAACTCATTACCTTCCGGTAACGAGAACGACGCCTTAACCAACCAGACCAGCGTGGTCCATTAACCAATTATATTTCGCTTAAAGAATTTTAAGAAATTATTCTCTTTGGAATTTTTTTCTAATGTTTCAATTTTTTATCAGTATTTAGGCCAAATATATATATCCATTGAATCCAACTTAAGTATGTATTTTATACTATAATAATAAAAGCAACAAATGTTAAATTTATGTAAGTTTTTAATGAATTTTCTAAAATACTCAAGACGCATTTATTGTTACATATTTACAAGACAACTGTAATATGTTTGAAAATAGAAATGCGAGAAAACTGCGGTTTACTATATGGGTTTAAGAAAGGTTGATGTATTTTTATTACATCATATAAAGCAAGATGGAGTATAATTGATGCAGTTTACTGATACTGTTACACACTGATTACAATTATGATAGATTTGACTCAGAAAAAGTTGTCTAGCGACCACATCTGCTCATAAAATTATTTCCTATAAAATAAAAATTTATAGTATAAATTATGTATTTAGTTTGTAATATAAAATATGCCAGAAAAGAAAATAGGAAAATATCACAAAAATTCCGCTGAATTTCAATTTTTTCTTGAATTTAGTGATTTTATCAAGATCCTAAATGTGAATTTTTGATTGCAGAAATTTATTATTTTCTTCCATCTGCAATAAGGAATATTGGAGTAGGGCGTGGTTTTTCTCTTTTCTCACATGTTACATAATCTAAAATAATTGTTCTGGAGGAATTTCAAAACACGAGGAACATATAAGAGTGCTTTTAAATTGCTTTCAATTATGAACCAGCTTTCTGTATTCGAAATTCATAAATATATGATGGCAATTAAATAAATCGGAAAATAGTAATTACAACTACAGAAAGTTAAGAAATTAAAGTTAAAAAAATAAATATACTTTCATTAACTTGGTTATGTTGAACTTATTTAATATCATTTATGATATATTGAAGAAAGTGATGAAAAATAAAATGCTGTGAAGAAAAACTTCACACAGCATAAACTCAACTTACTTTTACAATCATTTCAGCAGCATAGAAGTTATTAATTCAGAAGAAGAAATGTGATTGTTACATAATATTTATGGATGAAATCAATTATCAAATTTTGTATTTAGGAATATCATACGTATTTTGAAAATGTGAGCCAATTACTGGAACATAATTTTAAAAGGTTTTCGCCTTCTTTTAAAATATGATTTTTATATATATGAGTGGAATTTTTTTTTTTTATAATTTGTGAAACCACTTTCCAAAATGTTACTATGTGTCAAATAGAAATTAGGTTGCAGAAAATTAAAATACGTCGTATTTTTGAAAAATGAAACCGGAAGTTACATTTTGAAACCAGATGTGGTAATGAAAAATAATGCTTCTTTTTACTGATTTTTTTTTTTTTAAACTGACAACCAGAAGCCGTAATTTGCCTTATGCTTTCTCAATGAAATGTTTAAGTGTGGCAATATAATCACACTTAAGGACTGTTTTTCACACAAAGACTATTAACATCTCTACACTATGTTAACATACCTTTTATATATATATATATATATATATATATATATATATATATATAATATATATATATTTTGGAAAAAAGTTATCCATTATTCTTTCGGTAGACGTCTGTAGTGATCGCTATCTCGTGAGGTATCTATCTAACAATTTCAGATTTATGCTCGTTGGAAAGGTGACATTTGACACTAAAATATCCTCTTGCGGTTTTTTGTTTGATTTATTCAGTTACAAGTACAAGATTTCAAAAATGGAAGACAACAAACAGAAAATACGATACATTTTCGTTTTTCTCTTGTAACGGCGAAAAAGACAGCCGGGTGGCTAAAATTATGAAAAATGTTTATCGTCCTACATAAGACTGTAACAACCAGTTACGTACAGTTTTTGTTTCGTCGATACCGTTTGGGTATTTGGATGCTAAAGATGCACCTTGCATGGATACAACATCGTCAAGAATGTCTATAAAATATCAAAAATTATCAAACTTGACAGCATGTCAGCAGTCGTAGCTTCGCACAAGACCTAATAATTATATTAAAACTGTTTTAAACCTTTTTACAAAGCGAATCTGAAAGAAGTTACAAAAAGTTCACGTAAAAATAATGGATTTATTTTACCCCAACCTAATATATATATATATATATATATATATAATATTTCAAAATATCTTGAATACAAAATAAGGAAATTTGATGGATTACGATGTTCAGTATTGTATTAGTCATTTTGTTTAAATTTCACTAAAATTTGCCAGAAAATAACAAATTTCACAAAAAGTATTCAATCTATACTTACTATTTCGGCTAATTTTGTGATTTTTCATCATAATTTATTTGAAAGAAGATTTATTAATTTAAAATTAATATTGATTTTTAAGAAAAAGTTAGTTTGAACGTAGGCGGATACTAAAATAAAACTGACATTTATTTTGTTGTTCTAATTATATAAGCCATTAATAACATTCTTTCAATATGGTATCGTTGAAATGAAATATTTGAAAAAAAAAATATTTTTCACTGGAGAAATTATCAAATACTCAAAGAAAATATGATGCTAAATTATTATTTTTTAGATGAGGATTAAGATATGATTGATGACATATTGAACGTATTAAAATTCATCATCATAGTTATTAGTTTTAAAACTCTCTCATTAGCTACGAATCAATTGCTGGACACTAAAAATTTACATACAGTGGTCTTTAAAACGAATATGATAAATTCAACTTTCTCTTGATCGGAAAATATTCCTAACTGATTGATCTCAATTTATTACAAACATAAAAATTTGTTTAATGATACATTTTGAATTGTACGATAGATTTAAAATAAGAAAATAAAAAGTAGTGATTTCATTCTCTATAATTTATATAAAAGCATTTACCTCAATTTTAATAATGTTTTTACAATATCACCAAAAGACTTTTTGAATATTAAGTTGAGAAATATAAATCTGAAAATCTCATTTATAAAAGCTCTATAAATTTTCAAATCACTGAAAGAGTAAGGCTTCAACTACCATCGTAGTTGTTATAAAGATGAAAGCTTGGTTCAACTTTAAAAGTTATATTTCTTTAGTGAAAAGAAATATGATTTTTCTTAAAGTGAGTTTAAAATTGTGAAATCAATAGGAACAAATCTATACATTTCTGTCCATTCTTATGCTCACAAATGCTAAACTTTTCTTTCGGATCTATTTCCTTCATGCAAAATATCGTTTTCTCAACAATACTTCAGACTGTCAATAAAACTGGATATGATACATTTATGGTGCATTCTCTATCATTGAATATCTTATATTTATGGAAAGAATATTTTCTTAACATATTTGAAAAAAAGAGCCTTATATTGAAATATCATATACTACAATTTATATATTTAATTGTTAATTTGTATTTTTAATATTCTGGTTTTGTTTCAAATACTTTAAAGAAAATCTGTGGTGTTTAGGCAACTCTATGACTTAAGAATTGGATAAAAATATGGTTTTTTAATTAAAGAATTACAGAAATATGTCATTTTTCTATTTGTTTTTATATATGTGAACTATATTACAAATAGATGATGAATTTCACATATCCTGTAAAATACCCATTCAAAATTAAACGATTTACTGTATTTGCCGGTCTCTGAAACCATTTGCGTGCGCATTTTTGAAAGATAAAACTTTATTACTGATCCTAATGAGTTTATAAAATTTTAAAATATTAAGTAATATAATATTAATACTTTCTGCCAAAATATCTGGAAAAGGACATCATTCTATCTTCTTAGTGAAAACCCAGGGGCGCAACTCCTGAGCCAAATAAAGAGTAACAGTATCAGATTCATCATAGATGGTACAAATTGTCTTTTGCACTATCTATGTCAGTACTGGATAATGTTTATATCTTTTTTCCAACACAAATCATCAGGAAATAATAAATAATCGCAGAATTCATCAAAAATGAATTTAACCAAAAAAAGAGTAATGAAATTTAATACGCAACCCAATTTTGCAGACATATTTTCCAATGATAAAAGTCCGTTTTATACGTAGGAATATAACACATAGTCAGGTTTTGTTCTTGTCGTGTGCCAGCCAGGCTGACAATATGGGGTGCGCTGCTCCACTTTTCTAACTGAACCGTATTTGGTGCGGAGTCCGACTTCCTCAATACACTCATGCCGTTGGTACCCGTTTATTGGGTAGGCAACAATTCGCACACAAAGAAAGGACAAAGACTAGAAAGAGAGAGAAAATACATCCATGCACGAGCCATGATTCGAACCCAGGTCCTCCCTATCCCTAGTCAGACACGCTAACCGCCAGATAGGTGGGTGGCTAGTCAGGGTTTACAACTGCATTAGCAACTGTAGGATAAGTATTGAGAAACTTGTTTCTTTGTGTTTTTTTATCGCAATTCATTTCTAAAATCTTGCCTTTGAAAATGGCCATTTTTAATATAAAAATACATCATTTTGTGAGAAGATCAAAATCTTTATTCCTGAAAAATAAGTTTAATTATTTTTCATTAAACTTATTTTTCAGGAATAAATACTAATTACTAATAATACTTGTAAATACTAATTCGATATTGTTTGTTTTCCTATACACGATGTTCAAATGAATTTCATTTCATGATTTCATTCAAGGAATGAAATCATGGACCGAATTTGAATAAAAATTACATTTTATACAGAAAAATAACATTTAAACAAATCATATTTAATTGAAGTTAAAACTTTTTTCGTGATAAGTTTTGTATAAAATATATCTTTACTATATACTATTGATTGAGATTGAGATTAAATTTGATTCCTTTAATTATCGAAAAAACTGTACTGCTTGCATCGAGATATTCTAATAAACTTCTGTTTGATCTGAATTGCTTTTATGTTAAACTGTGAATGCTTTAAATGATGGAATTTCCTTTCGTAAGGGACAAATATTAAAATAATAAATCAATCATAATAAAATTGGCTATTTTAATTTGTCTATATTAAGTGCAAAACACATGCCCTCTAACTATTTGAATTTAAAAGAGACTTATGAAAAAAGCGTAAGTGAAAATAAACAATCACTTTAATCTGTTTTTATTACGGTTTCGGACAAAACATGAATAAAAACCTTACAAAGGAAAAATCCAAATCTACAATTAGACACTGTAAAATGAACTGTCCTTAAAATGTGTAATTAGTATTCAGCAGTTTCATGTTTTCCAACTATTTCAGAACTCATTACAATAAAACCATATACACAAATTACCAAAAATTTAGAAAAGATAAGAAACTAGTGATAACTCTTCCAAAAATAAGCCAATCTCCATGGAATTTGAATATGTTGGTAAGTAAATAGAGCTGAACAATGACATTTTATAAAATAACGGCTTCGGTTTTGGAATATGTTATTTGCAAGAAGTATAAAAATGGATAAGTCTCAGAATAAGGCAGTATCTGTAACTGCATTTCTGAGATTAAAAATCCGGTATAGAGAAATTGTAACAATGACTTCCAGGCGTCATTTGACCGAATAATTTCGATGGCGAGATATTTGGAAACCAAAGACAGGACGGCAATGCCATATAAAAGCGACTAGATGGCAAAATGTGAGTACGTCTGTGATTCATAAACTTTGATCTAAATTTACTGTAACAGATTCGGCATCCAGGAGGTTCAACCAGGGACTTCCACGGGCTTCCACGAATGACGATGAGAGATATTTTTCATAATGCACACAAAGTTAAACCGCAACTCCGGCTGAAATTCCGGAAGGTTCGTATCCAGATCACTCATGCTTGAAAGTCTTAAAATGTGTGATCTTTATGCGATATAAGCAGTCGTTTGCGTCCCCTCATATCAACCTTGCGCCATAAAACCCAACAAACCAACCAATCCCTCATATCATGTCATACAAGGGAACGCTTGCAATAGGGACGTCAATATGTCCACTGGACGTGTGATCAATGGAGGGTTGTTCTCATTATGGATGAGTCCGGGTTTAGCCTCGTAAGTGATAGCAGGCATATTTTTATTTGGATGTAATGATAAACTCTCTTTCATTCATCAAACATCCGTGAAAGATGTGCATACAGATCAAACAGCGGCTGTGTTTGGGATGGTATTTTCTCTTTGAGTTTATGCACATCTCCATATCTTTATCCCATGGAAATGTTAATGCTCCCATATATAAAAATGTCCACACTTATGCTGCGGTAATGCATTCATGCTACAGGATGATAATGTGACCCATAGTTCGCATCGTTGATGCTTACTATAAGCAGGAAATAATTGAGATCATACTGTGTCCAGTCTGGGACGACGTGACGCTTCTCGTAATCTCTTCTGTCCCTATCTATGCTCCAGGACAAAGAAGCCCTGGTGATCTCCACAGCTTTGTCTTTAAAGAGTAGCTCTACTGGATTACCTCTGATGATTTTAAAAATCTTGCCCAATATTGCTGGACACCTGAAGATGTAGAGACAATGGAGTGCTATCCGGACAATGACTACTAAGACTGGTGTAGCTCCTTTGTCCATCTGCAGAGATTCTCATGACTTTCAAGTTTCTGTTCTAAGGCTTGCTATTGTATCTGGGATGATGTTGTTTTAGCACAATTCATAGAAGGAGGATTGCCAGAGCCCAAGAGTTAGACTACCTAATAATCTTATCAATTAACATTTCGGCAGACAAATGAAATGTCCACCCATTTGAGCAGCCAAGCAGAAACCTAGTAAACTAAAATTTAGCCATTTTTAAAGTAAGAAACATTCCTGTAAAAATATTTTTTTAAGTATTTTTACAGGAATGTTTCTTACTTTAAAAAACATAAGGCAACATAAGGTTTTGCCAAGAAACTTTGTCAAAAATACAATTTATATTTGAGCAAACTGCTGTGTGTTTTTTTTATTTATTTAAACACATTGTGAGTGTCACTATAACATTTTACTTTATATGAGTAACTTGAAATCACTTGTATAGACAGCCAGTTCTTTCTGTCGTGTAAATAACACATATATAACGCATCATATTTGTGCTGTAAAAATTTAATCTTCTTCAGTATGTATTTATTGTATGATAAATAAAATAAATAACAGTTATCGTTTCACATTTTAAAACTATAATTTGCACAAAAATAAAATAAAACAATAACATAATTTTAGAGTATTTAAAAAAAATAAAAACATCACCTTTAAACAATAAATATTATGTAAATAATTGTAGATGCTTGACTGTAAATCTGGAGATAACTTGTAACTGTAACCTGCTCTACAACCGTAAACGTGGAGACGATTGAGTTCTATCCAGGCAAAGAGGACAAAGCCCGGTATAGCTCTTTCTATAGAGATTCTCATGATCTTCAAGAGTTTTGTTCTGTGTCTGGCTTTTATAATTGAGGTTTTTTTGTTGTTGTATAATTCTGGAATAGAAAACCTTTCAGCTTGCAGGCAAGTTAGTCTATAGCTCGCCGCTGCATTGACATCTCTGAGTGGACGACTGAGGAGAATCACGGCCAAATTTGGCAAGCTCGCTCGCCATAGTTGCTCGTGATTCGGCTTTCTCTTTGCCATACCCATTTACTAGATTGCATAATTGATAGCATTACGCATCAATGCGTGTACTATGTAGCTCTCTCTTTTCTTCTTCTCTCTCTCTTCTCAGGGGACCATAACCAATATTATAAATACTTTATCCCATTTGATCATTGCTTATATATATATAAATGCTAATTTTTATAACATCATAATTGTCTTTTGATTTCTTGTTCATGCTATTTTGTACCCTACTACGGGTTAATAATGTGAATAAGATTCAGTAATTCCACTCATAACTTTTTCGTTGTAGTCATTTTTGTGATGTTTTATTAATTTATTATAACCAGTTCTTTTGTCCCTATTTCATGATACAATAAAATTACTTAGTAGAATTTATCGTACTACAAGAACACATGTATTTTATTTTATAATTTTAAGAGCATTTTACTATTTTGATTTTTAAAACAGGAAATGTCTATAAAAATATTTTATTGCTTCTTACAAGTTATTTATCGTAAGTTATGAAAACGGTTTGAACAAAAATTTATTCTGTTTCACAAGTTAGGATTCAATATAAGTAGAACTGATTTCTTATCCTTTTGTGCAAAATCTAAAGAACCTGTCACTAAAAGAATGAAAATATTTGAATCTTCAAATATCTTTTTCTTCATCATAAATAAAACAACCTTCACAAAACGGAGAGATTTATTTTCAAATCCCTTGAGTCAAAAAATTCAAATAAATTCGAACAATAGCTATTGTGAAAAGAATAAGTGTAAGCTCCATAAATAAACTGTTTTTGTTAAAAATAGAAAATAAGCATAATAAATGTATGTAAATCAATTCAATGAATAATATAATAAGTGTCAAGCTCTTTGTTTAAGTTTGTTACTTTTATTCTTATGTAAAATTTAAGAAATAGAAAGAATGTCTTCAAATACAGCTGACCATCATTTCAAAAGCACTTGAATTCATGCAAATTATTTCTTCTTCAAAGATAATATTTCACGTAAAGTTTACTAGAAAAGGCATATTGTTTGTGTATAAACGTGTTTTGTCAAAATGTTTCTACCGTCGAGTGTATTTATGTTGCATCATACCTATAAACCAAATGTGTTTGTTTTAAATCTTTGTAATTTATCATTAAGTTGAGCAAATTTCAACTACTAATAGAATATAATACTTGTATAGGTTATAAGCCTATAGTTTAAAAAGAAATAATGCATAATTCGGCCAAATTATTTTTGCAATAAATTTTTATTGTAGAAGAGTTTTAAGTTAAATTTTTCACACTTTTCAAAAAATATAAAAAATTGGAAAAAATAGAAATTTGTTTCCCCCCCCTCTCTCTCTCTGTATATATATATATATATATATATAATATATAAATAATAAAATTTTTAATTTTAAATAAGTCGTTTTATTAAAATATTATAAGCTAAATCTTAAGAAACTAGTTTGAAATTGATTTATAAAAATCTCAATGTAATTAATAAATAAATAGAGGTATAAAATATTTCTTCACAAGTTATATGATGCTTAAATTTTTCTTTTCTTTTTTTTAATATGAGATGTTTTATTTGTTATGTTTAGATAAATGTTTTATATTGTGAAAGCTTGATTATATTTAATTTAAAGTTACGTGTCAGTGCATCATTGGACAGACAAAAATATGATTGTTATATTAACTATAATAATCACTTAAAATTTTGTTTTTACACAGGATTTTATTTTTATATAAATAAATTTTACAATTTTAATTACTACATTAACACAATGACATACCATCACCAGTGGTTATTGATAACTATCAAAAATTTAATTTCAAAGTTAATTTGGGGATTCTTAGGAAAGATTAAATTCTATACAGTACTCATCACTTACAATTTGCTTTTGATGATATAACCAAGATTTTGAATGGGAATGAAAAGCAAATGAAATTATTCATTATTTTCCAAATTAAAAAATCTAAGTTAGTATAAATTATTGTAAAGGGAAATAAATTGAAATTGAGCTTATTTACATAATTTCATTATAAAATTATTTAAGTGAATGTAATAAGAAATTTAGTAATATAATTTTGGTGCTACACTTACTCAATATTTTAATTATTTTATAATTAAAAAGAAAATTCGAATAAAGCATACATTCTTAACAAAATATGTATTTCTACCAGTGAAAGCAAATCCCTAACAATTATAAAATAAGAAGTATGCTAGCTAATAAAAATCTTATAAGCCAAATACGTGATCTTTCAGACTAATTATCCTATAAATAAAACTTGTCACATAATCATTCAGAAATTGCAATAAATACAGATACTTTAAACCTTCTTTGCATGATTTTTTCTTTATTGGTGAAATAAATCAAGTTGATATAATTCATGTTCAAATAATATATATGATATAATTCATGTTCAAATAATATATATGATATAATTCATGTTTATTTTTGACAGCTATGTTTCTTTTTATGCAATGGACATTAAAAAGATATCCAAACACGATCAACTTAAAGTGAACTTGTTCTTTTATATAATTTTTGGGCATTATAAGTTATGATAGAAATTTCCATCACTATGCAAAGAAGGGTTAACGTTTTAAAGAAAATTACGTAGTTGATGAACTAATAGCTTGTGAAATCAAAACAAAGCTTCACAACAGAAATCAGCTCTGTTAAACTCGCGGATGTGTGATTTGGACTACTATACCTTTGACGACGTATAATGAATATTTGTGCTTACAGATAATTAAATTTTTTCAAGAAAGAAACTTAGTTTTTGAAAAGAAGATAAGGGAAATCAAGACAAACCAACTAACCTTAACAACAGAAATCATTTTGCTCAACAGAAATCATTTGCGGATATTACGCAAAGGACAAGTTTTACGTGCGTATAACAGATACTTGTGCTTACAGATTAATAATAATTTTCAAGAAAATTGCTTAATAGCTCAACTGATGGCATGCAGAACCAAAACAAAAACAAAGCTTCACAATATAAATCAACACTGCTCAGCTCACGGGGTATTGTATTTAGGATGAATTTGACGCCGTAAAACAAATGCTTTTATTAAGTTTATGGTGGGAATTAGTCTATTAAATTTATTCTACTCTAAGCTTAACCCTTCTTTGCATAATGGTGGAAATTTCCATCATAACCTATAATGCCCAAAAATTATATAAAAGAACAAGTTCACTTTAAGTTGATCGTGTTTGGATACCTTTTTAATGTCCATTGCATAAAAAGAAACATAGCTGTCAAAAATAAACAAGTGTCATTATCAGTGAAACGCGCTTAAAGTTGTCTCATTCCGCTGTTTGTTGTAGTTGCAATAAACGTATGATTTCGTTTATAATTTTGTTTTATTATATTAGAGTTTCTATTGCTAAAAAATTGAAAATGAGTGGAAGAAAGTTTGTAACACGTGTTTCTGTTATTTTAATCTTTTATTTCTATTTCGTACTAAGCTAATGATCTAACTTTGGATGATGATGGAAATTTTTAGCATATTGTTTTTTGCTAAATTTATATTATAAATATATACTAAGATTTTTTTTAACCCTTTTTCCTTTAATTTTGAACATGAATTATATCAACTTGATTTATTTCTTCAATAAAGAAAAAATCATGCAAAGAAGGGTTACAAAATATGATGCATATCTCTCAGCTGAATAATTCCAGTAGAGTCATTTAAAAAAAGAAATAACGTAATGTCAAACAATATTCTTATCACACAATCCCAATTTATTCAATGCCTTAACTTTTGAAAATCTTTTCTAAATCAACATCATTGTAACAGCTTCATGAATTGAAAACAAGAAATGTCCTTCTCAACAACAAAGCGTATATTACTTTATATGAACACGCAGTAAAAAATATATTAATAACGATTTGCAGTCAGAAATAATAAACATTGAAATATAAAAAGCGATGAATTTTGCAGCTGCTGGTTGTAAAAGTTGGTTTCGACACATTGAGCCAACATCTGATTTCATCAATAGTTCCACAAACACAAGTTTGCTGAGCAATGTTATGTCTAATTTTTTCTCTTTCTTCTGTTTTTCTCTTTGATGGAGCTTTTCCACTGATTCTAAAACAGAAGTTCTGCTTTAATATTTAGAAATTGAATTTCAAACCCATTTTGTTCCAAAACGAATGAAACTAGTTCAGAAAAGAATGACGTGTCTTATATCAAACATATAAGAGAAAGCATCAAAGTATTTTTAATTCGTTTTTCAGTAGAAAATTCAATTTTTACTTTCTTTAAGGCATTACTGGTGTTTTCTTTTTTTATTTAAAAATCATTCTTGTTTATCACTTAAATTTGCTTTTTTTAGTTGTTTATAATTGTTTGTACAATAAAGTGTTATATTTTCTATTTTTTTAATTAAAAAATTTTTAAGTCTTCTGAGTATTACTCAAATGTAGCTGAATATGTTTAATGAAAATATTACGATATTTATGGTAATATTTTCGCTTTTTTATTCTCCATTTTATTGCTTTCATGATTACTCATACAATAAAGTATGCGTCAATTTAATTCGTTGAGCGAATTGTTATTCCCAATTGCAGATATTTCTAAATATATTTTCTAACACATCCTGCACCAATGGGCAGATTTAATAGTTACTTTGACTCCATGCCATTGGCAACCTATCATCTTAAGGCTTTTTTAATATCTATTGATTTTCAGGAGTATATTTTTAGATACTGGGCAGTATTCCCATATTCCAAACAAACAATACGGAAATATCTCAGGCACCCACTCGCAAAAAAACACCATCCATTTCACATTTTGTTTACCATACTGAGAATTTTCGTTCTGTAGGTACCAGTCATTCTCGAGGTCATGGTTAGACCATAGCTGGCTGCTTGTATGGGGGTAACAACGGAGTATGGTATTGTTACTCCGAAAGAACGTATTTAAGAAATAAGATTAAGGAGAAGACTTCGCTTTGACGAAGCAGATTGCTTGATGACTGAGTCATTTTAAATCCACACTTTAATTGCCTTCTGGGAGAAAATTTCTGTCGATAGTTAACCATATCTCAAGGAAGAAAACCAGGAAATCTTCTAAGCACCCACTCGTTAGATATGCCTGCATAAAAACAATATTCATCTCCTGTTTTTCAATAGTAGTTGGGATCAAATCTGGGCAGTAAACGAGCTACATCATTCACAAAAGTTTTACTTCTATAGAAGAGCATTTCAATCACAAACTTTTTCATGTATACCAAAGATATTTATTAAAAACACAGTTTTAGATTTGCTGAAGTATCGAACTGGTAATTGTATAGTTGTGAAAACGAAGGCTTACTCTTTGACATCAAAACACTTTAATATTACTAAAACAAATATCACTGGTATAGAATAAGTATAATTATTATAAACATTAATGAGCACATTTTAGAATATTTCACACTGCACCAAATATTGAAATTATAAATTATTTATTGTACACCACCAAAAAAATGTAAACAAAAATATTTGGCGGCACTTTATAAGGAAAAGCCTTCAGTGCCCATATCTTTTATCTTGTCCTAGGGCTTTGTAGGTATAAAACATATCACCGTGAGGTAATTAGCCTAACGTAAAGTCTCAGTGTTAAGTTCTCTGGCATGCTTGGTGCTCAGATCCTGATTTAGAGTTTGGGATCAATTTACAAGAATTTGCTCATGATGGGTTACATATTTCTTTTTTTTAAATAGTGTGTTCCCTTAAGATAATTTTCAAAAATGTTGTGAAAAATTGATCTATTATTAACTACATTTTTAGTATATAAATAATCAACAACTCTGTTTTTAAATAAATATGCAATGGATAGCAAACTTTTCAGGCACTTGAAACACAAGATTGTTATTTATTCATTTAACTATTATGATTATTAGTAGGCAAGCATGGTTTCTATGTTAATATTTATCATAGAGCCACCCAACCTGTCAAGTGGTTAGCATAACTGACTACGGATGGGTAGGACCTTGGTTCGAATCCCAGCTCGGGCATGGATGTACTTTCTCTCTGTGTTTCTTGTCCTTTCCTCAGAAGATGGATGAATGTGGCCCGCCCTATAAACGATTTGTGTTTGTGTGGTGTGGGCGATGCTACTCGTACCTCCGTGACTTGGTTCCCAGGTGCCCACCGGGTAGCGATAAAATGAGTAGCAGTGGGCTTGTTGCGGCAAATGGGCTAATGTACTTACTTGCTCAAGGGTGCCCGCCATTAGAAATAAAAAAAAATTACCACAGAAATATCTATCCATCACATAAATACAAATAAAATTCCGTAGATTTGAAACCATCCCTAGAGTAATACTCTAGAAAAAATTTAGATTCATAGATTTTCTACTTGTTTATTTTTGTTCTCTTATTTGAACCTTACAATATTTATTTTGCTATCACGTGACACACAATGTCTATAATCACGGAACTTTTCCAAACAAAGTATGATCTTGACTCCTCTGTGAAACTTTCATTTGTTTTATTCCTCAGAATGCGCAAGAAAGGAAATGGCGGGAAATTTTTCGTGTAAACTTAGAGTTCAGAGTGCAGCAGGATGTCTTCCAATTTCACTTAGATAAGAAAGACAAGAAACTATTGAAGAAGAAAGTAAGCAAAGAAAAACTTATAAAATGACTTAATTTTCCAAAAAAAAAAATTACAAGTACGATTCTTTAGTTTTATTTCTTTGAAAAATTATATTTTTATTAAGTTCTCTGTGGAAACTCAAATATTACTGTATTCGTCAAATTACTATCGATTCTCAGTTAAGAATATTTTAATTCTTAATGATTAATGAAGAGTAACACTTATTTAATAATTTACAGTTAAATTAACTAATATATATAACATAAGAATTTTATTAATTATTCAGTTACTTATATTGAAATAAGATAAAAATCTTTTATGAATCAAGTTCGTTTCTATAAGTTATCACCTCCCAAATCATCAATAAGATTTTTGGGAATAATAATTTCACATCGTGATTTCATTTGTTTATCTATTGCTAATCGTTTTATTTATTTATTAATTGTGCATATAAGGTTAATCGGATCAAGGACTACAATTCAAGGTGGTTTCAAAACCTCTACAACCTCCGAGCCAGAGGGTTATTTCGACTCCACTACTCAATTGAACCGAAAGCCAGAGTGCTAACCTATTGGCACGTACAATAAACTTAGCTCTATCTCAATGAAGATACGATTAATAACATACAAAGTATTTTAAGCTCTATCTTATTTTATACATCTCATATTTTTAGTTAGATAAAGTTTCCAGTTTTTTCTGACTATACTACATATATTCTGCTTAAGAACACACTTGGAAATTTCTTCATTTCACTTGACTTCCTTTTATAAACATATTATAAACCATAAAATATATTATTTAACCAAATAATATATTTTATAGCATAAAATAATACATCAGTTTTAAATATTTTAATCCTTCAATTATAAAGCTTACCATGATTTTTTAGTCAAACATTTAATTTGTTACATAAATTTTTTAATTTATTACATTATCTATTATTATCTTCTTATTAGATAACAAACATTTTATTTAAAAAAACAAAACAATTGATCTTGAAAATCTAAGAACGAACCTTATATAGTTAATGAAAATCATATAAATTTTTCATCAGTTTATAAAATAAATATTTTCTTATTTCATTATAAAAATTTTTAATGTAGATAGAAATACTACATAAATATGATATACACTTTATGGTCTAAAATCACGAAACCTACAATTCATTATACCTGCATTATTATTTTTTTTTAAATGAGGCCGCGGTGGCCTGGTTGGTTAGGGCTTCGTTCTAGTTACCAAAAGGTTGTGAGTTCGAATCCCAAATTAGCCGAAGATCAGTCGTGTTCACTAATGGCGACTTGGGCATGTAAATTCTGTCGGGTCGCAATGTTCTCCATGTTCCCATTCCAAATTAATACCTCTAGGGGTGGTTGGAGACAGGCTTTGGGTCTTCACTGGTTCTAATCTATGAGCCAAAAGTCGTACTTCCAAGTTCGTATGAGGGTGCTCTATTCAAAAAATGGAAGATGCATCTGACTTTATTCGCCTCTTGGCGGGCGGTTTTGGCATTACCAAGTGTCATTAGAAACAACAACATTTTTTATTTTTCTTCATTTTATTAATTCTATTTAAAAATAAGTTAATTTACATAACTTATTTCTTAATACACATAACGTTAATTTACATAACTTTAATATTATTTTTTTCTCATGTTTAAATAAGTTTGTTCCATGAAAAAAAATGTAATTATATTCCTTATATTTGTAAGCAAATAAAAAGTAATTTTTTTTTTCAATGATAAAGAAAAAATGTATTACACGAAGATATACTGAAATATTTTTAAAAATGATTTTTGATACTTAATGATTGATACCGATTCATTTACTTTTACAAAATACCTTATATACTTTATAAATTAACATATTAAATACATATTTAAATTGAAAGATTTTTATCAGAAAACGAAATATGTAACTAACTATTAAATTTTTAAAACGTGTTTTGCACAACTATTTGCAGGCTTTAGTAACCACATTATTCAAAATATATAATTTAGAAAACTTTCGATTTCCAAATTATTATTTATACTTTAAGTCGCATTTATTAAATACACTTGATTTTTCTGATTTTACAATTAATAAAATTTAAAATATGAAAAAAACTTTTACATAGTTAAACATGTTAATTTTCTGAACAAAGTAATTTGAAAATATATATCGCTATTTTATATTCTTCATTACAGAAAGACATAACTTACGAACTATTTTGAAGTCAAATACTTTATGTTAACCCTTCTTGGCATAATGGTGGAAATTTCCATCATAACCTATAATGCCCAAAAATTATATAAAAGAACATGTTCACTTTAAGTTGATCGTGTTTGGATACCTTTTTAATGTCCATTGCATAAAAAGAAACATAGCTGTCAAAAATGAACAAGTGTCATTATCATAGCTTAAAGTTGTCTCATTCCGCTGTTTGTTGTAGTTGCAATAAACGTATGATTTCGTTTATAATTTTGTTTTATTATATTAGAGTTTCTATTGCTAAAAAATTGAAAATGAGTGGAAGAAAGGTTTGTAATACGTGTTTCTGTTATTTTCCTCTTTTATTTCTATTTAGTACTAAGCTAATGATCTAACTTTGGATGATGATGGAAATTTTTAGCATATTGTTTTTTGCTAAATTTATACTATAAATATATACTAAGATTTTTTAACCATTTTTCCTTTAATTTTGAACATGAATTATATCAATTTGATTTATTTCACCAATAAAGAAAAAATCATTCAAAGAGGGTTAAATATATCGATATATAATCCTTAGATAACTGTTTCATATTACTATATTAATATAAAATATTAAAAAAAAAGTACATCATTCATTCTTACACTTTGAAGAAATAATGAACTGTAGATTAAGATGTCCTCAAGCATATTAAAATTATGGCTTCATTGGAACAGGGAAAATGAAAACTTTCAAATGCAATTCAGACGTTCGATATTAAAATGATTTTTTCCGTAAACTCTTGAAACTTCCATTCATATGTCGACCAAATACAGAACTTTGAAGGAAAATGGGAGCCCATAAACACGGAACATACTCTGCAGTATTGAAAACTATTTTTGCTTTTACCGCAAATCGATTTGTTAAGCCCAAAATTTAGAATTTCATACTTGCTACTTGTTTTCCCTCTCCTCTATACTACTTAACTTTCTTTTGAAAGTATTTCGCTCGCCTATATTTCTGCGTGCAAAAATAGCTTATTACGCAACGTTTTTCTTTTTTTTTAATTCTTTTCGGAACGTTAGTAATTTTTGTTTAAAAACTTTTCAGGAATGTGCTGCGAATTTAATATTTTCGAAACTTACTGACAAGTGCAAGGAAGTGAGCTTTAAAGTACACCTTGTTAATTTAGAGTTAAATGTCTAAAGGAAATAATGATAACTCTATGTTAAAGGTTGCTTGAAATGCAAGAGTAATTTGAAAATAAAATATTTTCAGTACTTAACAACGGATTTAGTCATGCCAAACATATTATAATAAAACACAAAACTCTTAAAGAATATTAAATGAAAACTCGTGACTTAAAATGCGTTGAATTTCTTCATATTTCGTTTTAAAATGATGAACTTTTTAGACCAGATTTCTTATGAAAGAAGTATGGAATTCTTGGAAAACATTTTGTTTTGCACAGTAGATTTAGTGACGTTTGTTTTTGCAAGATAACTATAAAATTTGTTTCATTAAAAATATATTTGCATGCAATTTTATCAAAAATTCACTTTCATAAATTATGTTAAATATTTTTTTTTACGGTTGGCACTGAGTGATTAACACTTCGCCACAACAAGGTTGGAAACTACTACTCATTTAAAATTACCCGGTGGGCACCTATGAACCAACTCCCCCAGGAGAGGGGTTTTGCCTTTGCGGCGGAGTTCCCCCACGAGAGCAGCATTAACCACGTCACACCACCAAAACCCGTTTATAAGGGGGGCCACATTAACACATTATTTCAGAAGAAACGACAAAGAATTAGAGAGAAAAAATTAGAGAGTTAACGCCGAAATCCGGATTCGAACGCTGGACTAACAGCCTATGAGTCTGAAACGCGAACCACCCAGCTATTGGACCGCATTACGTTAAATGTAAATAGTTCTTCGATACTAATTAAATACAACACATATGCTGTTCTCAATAATATGTCATAAATAAATGTTTTGTTATTCTGTATGCATTTAAAAAAATTAGGATTAAGCATTTAAGTTGTTTGCTTTTGAATTTTTTTTTCCTTCAAAATAAATTTTTTTTTTAGATTGATGATTTTATTTATATGTGTATCCATTGGATTAACTTGTTACCGTCGAGATAAAAGTGAAATTTTTCCAAATGCTTGGAGATTTGTTTATTCTCTATAATATTTCTAAACGCTTGAAGATTTCTTCGACGTATGCAATAACGTTTTATTACATTAGTATTATATATATACACACACACACACACACACATATATATATATATATAGATATATATATATATATATATATATATATATATATATATATATATATATGTAACACGTTCTTCCCGATGCAATCACTATAAATCTGTTTCATTTTTTAACAAGCAATAATTTTCCATTAGCTCTAAATGTATTTTATATATTAGTTACCATGCTAATCTAAAAATAAAAATGATAAAACACATTCTAAAGGCATACTTTAAATTTGTTGCTTAAGTTTTAATGAAATTTGTTATTTTTTAAGTTTTTATTATTGTTTATACATGATAATTATATATAGTACTCTATTGCACTTGAAAATTATGAGATATATATGAGGAAACTCTTTTTGTTAAAGGATATTTAAATGAAAACAAATCATAAAATCCTTCAATAAGTTATGAAATGAAGACATCCTGTAACATTTAACATTCTAATATAGCATTGTTTTGCTTAAGATTTCCATATTGACCTTATATGTACATATATATATATATATATATTATATATATATATATATATATATATATATATATATATATATATATAT